>JZKD02S2222751.1:1008231-1022385 GCA_000966675.3 Picea glauca | reverse complement strand
ATTGTGTCTTTTGATATTTGAACCATTGTACCTTTTCATTTAAATGATAATATTAAACTTTAAATAATATCATTTTTCCTTTTATCCTTTATTCATAATGCTCATGATTTAACTCCCTTAATCATGATTGTGTGTCCGTTCTTTTGTCTTCATGAGTTGATCATAGACATGGATCGACTCATTATATTGTACTCATGCTTCTGTTGTGTTTTCATTTCACCAATAGATCATATTTGATCTTTTATCGATTATATGTATTTGTTCTAGTGTTAATTCTCTGTCGAATTAAATCTGTATGAGGTGCTTCCTTCAAACCATTTTCATATGACCATAGGTGCAAAACCACGAGCTTATTGATTTAAGCACTGCCTCTTCTTTTTCCCTATGTTTCTTTATTCCATACAACCACGAGTGGTGAACAGGCACTAAGATAAATAAGTGCTTGATCACTTGTCAAGATCGATGGTCACGTTTTAATCACACGATGAGATGGACGACTGTCATTACTTCGGGACTTCATCCTTCACGACTTCCAGCCTCTTTACAAATATCCCAAATAAAAGACGCGTGTCCGTAATCTTCAACGGTTGAGAACATTCTCTGAAGTAGATCAACGGTTAGCGTCACTTCATGGTTTACTCTTATTCTATCCTTCCATTGTACTTGATCAACGGTTGATAACACTTCCGAATTAGATCAACGATTAGCGTTAACTTCGGCCTTCGACACTTTGGGTGATTTCTCCTTCACAGTCCTTCAATATTCCAGAGTTCATTTCGCTGAAGTAGATCGGACAATTGAATTTTATTTGCATGATTAAAGGTTCTCGTTCATTTCGAAACTTCGGGACTTCGGGTATTTGCTGGTGGTGAAAATTCTGAAGTACAAACTCCCAGAGTGATGTAACTTGCTGGCATTACTTGTTGACCTGGCACTGAATGAGTGGCTGCCACATGTCACTTAGATTCGTGACTTACGCATACCTGAAATGCCAGCTGCACTTTTACACTTGTCATCATTTGATTGCACCATGTGTCCTTATTGACATGGATCTCCTCATGTGGCACATGTTATTCTCCTAGATCTAACATTTGTCCTAACTCCTGAAATGTATCTCAGATCGACGACAGAGAGTGACTTCGGAAATTCGGCCTTCGGAAGAACTCATATGTTCTGAATCCTTTTTTGTTGAAGTGGTCAGTGTCAAAGTTGACCATTATTCTGATTCAACGACCATCATGTATTGTTCAGATCCGATGGTCCTCATTTAACCCGAAAAATATTAGCTCAATCCAACGACTATCGAAAATTCGAGTATTCGAGATCTCAGAACTTTTGCCTTGCTTATCTTGTCCTTCTACTTTCCTTGATCCAACGGTTGGGATATTTACCAAAGTTTTCCTTAGATCAGATGGCTTGTGTCTACTTTGAGACACTTTGTGGCTTATGCTGTCCTTCCACTAAACTTGATCCAATGGTCGGGATACTTCCCAAAGTGTTCCTCAGATAGGAAGACTCATGTCCACTTCAGGACTTCGGCCTTCGGGTAATCTTACTTGTTCTCAACCATTTTCTGTCAAAGTGGTCAACGCCGAAGCTGACCATTGCAACCTTGGTGTGCTCTAAATAGATCAACGGTCGAGGGGTTTTCCAGATCCAACGGTTGACATTCACTTCGGGACTTTGGGGCTCCAACCTTCGTCTTTGCTTATCCTATTCTTCCACTCAACTTGATCCAATGGTTGAGGATGCTCCTAGAGTAGATCAACGATCATGGATGATTACGGGGTCCCAACTAACACGACCTTTAAAAATGTCGTCGAGCTCCCCCAATGGAAACTGCTCATTGGTAGTGAAATTGATGCCAACCGTAGATCTATTTCCAGGTGACGATCAACGATCTAAACTAATTGTGGGATTGGAATTAACGCATTATTTAATTATCCCTTCGCACTCTATAATCAATCCTTTCCCTTGATCTGGCACTTGCATATCCAACGGTCATAACTTGATCTGATCATTGACCAGTCCTCCAATAGTCCTTCCCTTTGTAAATCTCATATCTGACTGTCCTGGTTTGTCCCGTGAGGATTTCGATCCCGATGGAATTTCTACAATATGCTCTTCCTTCTTAGCTTTGATGTTTTCATATTGTCTGACATTTTCATTCTCTGCATACTTTTTGACATTTTCGTTCTCTGCTAATTGTTATACTGTTGACATCAATGACAATTTCATCAATGATAACTCATCAATGACAATTCATCATAACAACTTATCATCACACCACAATGACATCGACTGTTGACATCAATGACAATATGTCCAACACCAACAACAACACAAATTTATAGGGAGAAGGTATCTCCACCAGCGATGAGGTATCCCCATCAATAGTGCCAGCTCAGAGGGAGCCAAAGTTTAGAGGGAGTCAACCCTCAGAATCTAGTGGGGAGGAGCAAATTCCGGGGACACTTCAAAGGAGATTAGACTTCAAAGGAGGTCAGCATGTTTAGAGGGAGAAGATGGCTCTAGAGATTGTATATACTCAGAGGGAGCCCGATCTCATAGAGAGTCAGTTGGATCAGAGGGAGAGTCAACCATTTAGAGGGAGTTCCCCCTCAGGTTCAGGTGGGAGAGGGGCATCTTCCAGGACTGAAAAATAGGTGTCATGGGTTGAGGAGGCCAAATAGGAGGTTCAAAGGCAAGAGGCTTCTAGGAAATGTGTTCCCTCCATGGAGGATTCATTTGTTTCAGTAGGTTTTTCTATTGTGACAGAGGAAGTAGCCAGACAAGAAGACTAGGAAGTAGGATTTGCTTCAGTCACAGAGGGAGCATCCAGTGAGGAAGATTAGATAGTAGGATTTTCTTTAGTGATAAAGGATGCAACCAATCAAGAGGATTGGAGTGAAAATTAGGTAAGGGACCCATTTTCTATGGTGACAGAGGGAGCAACCATTCTGGATGATTGGAGTGCAAATGAGGTAGGAGACCCATTTGCTATGGTGATAGGGTGAGTAGCCAATCTAGAGGATTGGAGTGCAAATGAGGTAGTAGACCCAGTATGGAAAATAGAGATACTTCTAGTACTAGAGGTACATCCAGATAATGGTGGATGGGAAACCTCCCTCGCTAAGAGGGAGTGTTGATTTTTGTAGCTTCAGGAGATATTCCCACAAGAGGCTAAGGTGCCAAGCATGTGGGAATCTTCATTGGAACCATATTAGCATTTTGTTTCAGTGAAATCAGACTTGGGATGAGGCTAGGGATTCATGGGTTTGGTGATGGGCTTTGTGGGCTTGTGTTGGGGCTTCACACCCACAAATAAAGCCTAATTTGATGTTGACTTATGGAGGGGATTCTATGTTGACCCCTAGGACTTGTATATAAAGGAGAGAGGTCATTGTGACATTTTCACATTATGGAAGAATAGAGTTAGCATAAGTGATTCTACACCCATGCTAGGAGGCTTGGTGATTTCAACAAAGGGAAAATTTTGTAAGGTGGTGAATCTGGCCCAGGAGAAAGGAAGTTGCAGAGAGCAAAGTGTATGGAAGAGTTCATACAATTTTTTTGTACATATACGCAGTTTGTAGTGGGACAAAGCACGTATATACATGGGTTGCATGAGGGTGAATCTCATATGTAAGTGGTTTGACAGTAAGGTGAATCGCCTATCAACATTCAGGCAAGAGCAGGTTCGTACATGCTAACATGTGACTCCAGCAGGCTGTACAGGTGATCTGCAGTAGATTTGTGGGTAGAGGAGATTTCCAGGATATTTTTTGAGGTTTGATTTTCTTATTTGTATGGTTATTGGAGGACAAGGTTGTTCTCATATTTGGTGATATTGTATTGGTTGAGAGGACTAGTTTTGTTCTCGGTTTTTGTGATATTGAGAGGACTAATTTTTTCCTCGGGTTTGGAGAATTGGATAAAGTTACAGAACATAAATTTTTTGTCTCTTTTATATTGATGATTCATCTATGATATTTGTGTTTCCGCTGCATATATTTTCAATCAATCAATTTTAGAGTAAAATTTTTCAGTGCTAATAGGTAGGGTTTTACTGTTAAGCTCACTAGGAAGCAATTTTCAGATCTAAAAATTAGTCACATAGAGTTGCATGTGAAAATTGATGGTGGGAATAAAGAATATATAATATTTATGATAATAAGAAAGTGGAGGATGAAAATCATTTTCTCTTAGAATTCCTTCACTTTCTCTTAGAATACCTTGTCTATTAGGACAAGAAGATTGGAGGAAAAATCCTCAACTTTCCATAATTCTCAACATTGTATTCATCTTAATGATACAAATATATAATACAATAATGAAACCACCTCAATTGTTCTCACATCGACACCTCATCAAGAGATAAGGTAGGAGGAGACAATATAGGAATCTAGAAACATACTTAGGATAACAACTATATCCTAGTATGTAAAATATACAAAGGTGGTATACTAAGACTTAATGATTGTATATGAGAAAGAGGCTAACATTCCTCCCCTCAATCATAAGTCTGAGCAATAATACCAGCAAAGAAGCTGCATAAACTGGTACATCTCCAAGTCTTCATGTTGAAACTCCTGAGCTGAGCCACAATGAAGAACTGCCTGAAAAATTGCCAATCTGGATGTTGAATTTGTTCATCTAAAATGAACTGGAAGAGAGATGAGATATGGAAGTGAACAGTTGCAACATATGAACATTCCTTGATTGCTTGACAAGTTGATCATTTTGCCAAGTATTTGAGGTAGAATAATTTGATGTCTTTTGCTAATTGGTGAACATGTAGCATCACCACTCTACTAACAGTGTATCACTGAAGTGCTCCCTGAATCTGTGGTTTGGAATGACCACTAACCAATTGATACCATGTATCTGATGCTTTTTGGATGACCACTAACCAATCTTGACACTCAATGTACAATGTGTATGATTCAATTGCAAGTCATTATCAAAATTCTGCCTAAATCTGTCATCTACAGACCGCAGTTGCCCATTTGGAAAATTTCATGCCCATTTGGCATATTTGATGTTTTTTGTTGTCGAAAATTTATGTCTAACAACCATCTTCAATTCCATCATCAATTCCCCACTTTGTTAGTTGAAAGGAGAGACCACAAGTGGTTTCATGAACCATCGTCACTAGAATTTGAACTCCCCTCCTTAAGGTGCATGAGAGTTTCATCATTGTACTTCCCCCTTCTATGCTCAAGAGAGTACCATACTTGTTCCATTTGAGTACAACACAAAGTGGGCATGTAGAAAAAACCACATGGTATCTCATCCCATAAGGGCCATGCTCGAAAGCTACGCCATAAGGGGACCACTTATGTGAGGTACAAAAATATTATGTGATACAAGATTGGTATTTACTCGAGATTGAATTCTTCGGTAATACTTATATAATTGCTTCATTGTTGATGACCATTTCCAAGGATCAATCCACCCATAGTCAATCTTCAATCTTGCAGGTTCCTTCAATGTTGAACATTTGTCTGAAGAATGGTTATGCTTGCCACAATGCTGGCAAGTATGGAGATCAAAACATTGATTCTCCTTGTGACCAACTCAATTACAATGTTTTCACTTATCATTCTGATGTTGAACTTGAATAGGTGAAGTTGAATTTTCTTGAAGGAATCCAACGCTCACAAACAAAATTGGTTTGGAGTAATTTGGAATATGAAAACTGTTTTGATTTTCATATCCTAAGCCTTGTCAATTCCTATTGAAGTGTAATTCTTCCCAAGGTCTGATGATGGGCTTGGAAAGATCATGTTGTACTTGATGATGTGCTTCACATTTACCTTCACTTATACTTGTTGTATCACTTTGTGCTTTGGCATCTTCTTCTTGCGATTCATTTTCATTGGAATTTGCTTCTGAAGTTGGCTTGTTGATTTGTTCCTTCACCAATTGTTGATCAAAATCATCATCATCATCACCATCATAGAGAGGGTTTTTCTGAACATAAACTAGTTCAGAATACTTCATTGGTAGTTGATTTTTGAGATTTAACAACTCATCATTCAATAGTTGGGATTGTTCTTGAAGAAGTATAACTTTAGCTTGTGTCACTTGCAAACAAGTTATCACTGATTGAAGAGTTTCTTTGTTCAATATTACTGTGTTGTCTTCAGTGGTGTTTATTAGAGTATTCAAAAAATCTAGTAATTCACGACTTCAATCCATTTGAACACGCTCGCTTGAACCTCTCGTTCACTTGCTCTTCTGGCTCGCTTGTACTCACTCACTTGAACTTGCTTCCAGAAAGTTGAGGATGTCGGTTACCACTGAAAATTCATCCCAAATACTTGATGTTTACAATGATTCATTGAGTTAATTACAAATTAACTGACTCAAAATTACAATGACTCTTTGGTGTTGGGCTCAGCCGAGAATGCACCCGATAAATACAATTCAACTCAATTTTATTTTGACACTTACAAAAAAAAATATTGGAAGTACATTACTTGAATTTGATGTTGAAGTTGAAGTGATATTCAAAGTTGATTGCTTTGATGATGTTTTGAGTCCTTGAATATTAGTTGCTTGATGTGTCCATTGCTGCAATGATTTGAATTGCTCCTTTGATTAATTTGATTGTATTGCCTTGACTGATGTGATTTGATTGCTTGTAAATGCTCACTCATATGTGCTTGATTGTGCTTGAATTATGTGAGCTTGCATTTCCTTAACTTGTTTTGTACTTCATGTGTAATGTGTTAATTATGTTTATGTCAAAACTATACATTAAACATCCAAACATTCAAAAAATAGCCACCAACTACACTACACAATGTGCCCCAAAAAGAAGACGAACTATCGGGGAATGGCCTTATTATAACCCTAAAATACACCACACAGGTTTACCTGGCATCAGGCCAACTCATGCCTCTTCCTAGCCAAAGTCATGCTGAACAAATCCTCAAAAAATCACTTAAAACAAGCAATCCGCGCCCTAACCTCTCACTGGGCGCGGGGGACCGCTTGCTGACCTTCTACTGCATGCGGGTATCCGCGGGCTAACCCATTACAGCCCGCGGGTACCTAACAAAGCAAAAAATCAGGAAAGTTTCCGCCGGGACACAAGGCTTTTTGTCAGTTAACTGGAACTCTTCGCCATGCATGGCCGAGAGTTCGCCTAAAACCCTAGCTCCTTCTAGCCTATAAAAGGAGGGGTAGGGGTACTATTCAAAGGAGGAAAATCATAGCAAAGAAACTCTGCCAAATTGCCAAGTCAGTTTTGTCCCCAACCCTTTAGCCTTTCCTCAAGCTTTAGGAGAAACTCAAGCAACAACAGTTGGAGGACAAAAAGAAGAGGAGGAGCCCAGGATCAGGATCAAGGAACGGTGGCCTATCTCAGAGATCATTGTAAGTTGGTTCATATTGAGATTAATGAAAAAGATACTTTTCCCGTCCCAAATACATGAGTCTCATCTATGTTATTTGATTTATGTTTTATCTTTAACCCCCTAGTAGATCAGTAGCATGCACATGTAGCTTTGTCTTGATTGCAAGAAATCTTTTTGGAAGGAGCAGCAGCAGCAAGGAGATAAAGGCTCAACGGAGGATCTACTTCAACCGTCGATAAAAAAGGTTAGTTCATTCTTCTTGTGTTTGCCTGAGAAAAGGGGTTGAGATTTTGGGTAGAATGTTAAAAGTTAAATCTTAAGGGTCATGATCTGTGTATAAGTTTAGAGCCCTAGATTATTGGTCCGTAGGGTAGATTACCCCACAACAGGCCTTGACCCTCATATAGTCGCTTGAGAAGAAGAAGAGGGACTAGTTGGCTTTAGTCAACTCTTGAAAAAACTTGATGCAATTTGCTTAAAATTTCAAAATTTAACTCCTTATCACTCATTTCTTTCGTAACCACAAAAGAAATAAAAATTACAATGTTTTTATAGCATAGCGAAGAAGATGTCAATGTTTGCGCCATTCTTGAATCGATGGGTGCACAAATCTCTCAATCGAGATTTTAATATATCCACTTCCCGCTCGGATATGAATGCCATTAAATACACAGACAGAGACCCTTGCATCGATGTTCATGAAGCCATGCATGCAAATGCATCATTAAGCCAACAGATCCACTTCTCTCTCGCCTTGTAGAGCAAATTATTGGAAATAAAAGACAACCATGATCTAGTTGTTGAATTTGTTGGTATCTTATTGTTTGCAATATGAATGTAGTTAAATGAGAAAATATATGGAGGTGGATCCGTGATAACTAAGTTGCAAACTTGCAATAGGTTGTGAATGAATTTGCTAATTCATACACCTACACACAACAACTAGAGCCATCGATATCCACTAGTCTTGAGAGAGAACTTAAATCTACGTTTGGAGAGAATGAATATCTTTTACAATGTTTTCCACTGATCTGGGGCACGTAAGGCACGAACTAAGGATTTCAGGTTGAAATAAGGCATGTTTTGAGGGTAATGGTCGATCTAGGGCATGTGTCAAATCTGAAACTGAACCCACAACACCCACAACTGCAATCAAACTGTTATCTTAAGAAAATGTCGAACGCAGTCCCTTCTCAACGATGGCTCTTTGTATTCTCTATCCAATGTAGTCTCAGATCTGAAGAAGAGATTTAAACAAAATAATTGTTTTGAAGACAGGAAGATCGGTGAATAGAGTGGTTTTAGGTGGTCATTGGTCTGAAGATAGATCGTTGGGTTCTCTATTCACTACAATACACTATTGCCAGAATACCCATCCACAGAGACATTTTCATAGTGTGCGTCCGTATCTAAATTGATTCGATTCTATACGCCTCTACTGGATATAGGAGAATATTCAACAAAATGATTGTATGTGGAATAAAACCTTTAAAAAATCATTTACCTTTATTTTTCGTTGAACGGATGCACATTGGGTTTCCCAGTGGGTGTGTATTCCTGCTATGCATGAACCTTCATATCTTCCTTTAATTACGGCTTCTAATCAAATTTCCAACTGTCGTGGATCAAATCGCAGGGTTTTCCAGTGAACTCTTAGAGTCTTATGGTGTTGTAAACCTTGTAGCAGGACTGGGGTTTCTGACACCGCACAATCTCGTGCCCAAGAATCGAGAGTGCATTCACCAAATTGCCTAAAGAAAACAACATCGAGGAGAAAATCCATTTCTACAGATCTCCAACACCACATCGACACACCTCCAATTGTAGATCTCAAACGAATTCATTGTCCTTGTCTTGCAGCGCGTCTTTTGCATGAATTCTCTTTTTTCTACATGCGCATCTCAGAATGTTAAACACAAGATCTTCCGTGGAAAACTATCATGATGCTACCATGTCCCCAAGCACATAAGAGCTCAGATACCAATTGTAGAAATTGAGCATAAGACAATTCGGACAAGAAGATTGGCGGAAAAAGCCTCAATCCATAATTCTCAACATTATATTCATCTTAATGATACAAATATATAATACAATAATGAAACCACCTCAATTATTCTCACATAGACACCTCATCAGGAGATAAGGTAGGAGGAGACAATATAGGAATCTACAAACATACTTAGGATAACAACTATATCCTAGTATGTAAAATATACAAAGGTGGTATACTAAGACTTAATGATTGTATATGAGAAAGAGGTTCACATTCATAACTTGTTAAGTCATGAAAACCGAAGAGATCTAAGAAAGTTTCTATCCAATATTTTTGACCATAGAAATAAAATGTCAAAACAAATCAATCAATTAGGTTTAGCTCAGGTGGTTGAGAGGAATTGTTATCCTCCTCACCCGGCTTCAATTCCTGCAAGTGACATGTTGAGCTCATAATGTTTATATTTTTGTAATGGATTCGAGCCCTGTTGTTGACCAACCTTCTTCTCTAAAGATTCTAGGGTTTACCCTGGGTACCATCCTTGAAATGAGGGGAAGGGTATTGTCTAAACGTTCTACATTTTGGCATTTTTCGTTGGAATCTGGCGATATAAATTTGGGTGAAATCACAATTTTTTGTTGTTTATATTTCATTTTTGAATGCATAAATGGATTCAGTGTGCTGAAAAATCCTTGGGGCACTCAAATTATATAGATTGAACCACTCAAATTTGCAGATCCAACAATTTCTCATCGGATTTCGAGTAAAATTAAACAGTGAATATGGTGGGTTCTGTGAATTTGGAAAATGACATTTTATGGGTATTGGAATATCAAAGGCAGTGGGCCTCCTAGTAACATAATTGTTGATAACTTACGAGATGAATATGCATGCTTTCTCAACCTACTCCCTTCGCTGTGGGATGTATTGTGTGCATGCATGTGTATGAATAATAAACAATCACATACACCATTTTTTGTGTCTTGGAATAGTTTCTACAACTTTAAAATATCATCTCCTTCGCTATGTATCTCAAAGAATGTGTTTAACTACTTACCTAATTGTCCAACTTTTCAAGATCGAGTTCTCCATCAAATTACGCAACCTTCACTTTTGCCTCCATATTAAACAGATTTGGCATGCCTGGAAGAATCACTAAAATGTGGTTTCCTAGAAAATTCATGTTGATTGTGTTTTCATGTTCACCATACAATTTTTTTGCAATTGATAGACTTACCTATCAATTGATGTGCTTCTTCCTAGTGTTAGTTTATGTATCCTCAACCATTGTTTCCGACACAAAATTTCCCTTTATCCTTCCATAACTTGGCAATCTAGAATTTATTGGTTTCACTCATAAAACAATACATCTCACTTCAGGGATTCTCAGGTAGAATCATTTAGAATGAATTCAGAATCAAACATGGGTTCATTGTGCTAAAATACCATACTGCTCCATCACACCCAACATACCGATATTATTGAATATATTTTATTCAATAATGAGATGTGTTATTTTTTACTCAGAATATCTAATCTACTATTTTGGTTAAAAACGCATATCCATGTGTAGTTGGTGTTGAGTTAAATTAATGTTCTAGTGTTGAACACAAAATTTTAAAGTAAATTAACATTTCAACATATGAAAAATTTCCAATAAAATAACGTTTTTTGAAACCCTAAACGTCCTTTGTAATCTAGATGATTCCAAGTGGATTAACTTCCATAAGCCCCAAATCGTATAACTTCATATCTAAACAAGATAACACATAAAGGCATCTAGAAAGGAATATGATTTGGCACCTGAGACAACAAACACCCCACAGAAATAGAATATGCATTGCTATGGATGTCGACTTCTTCAACAAGGGATTGATATGGATGGACTTTTGGTGGTAAGAAGGCCTTGAATCATGTGGGTATTCATCTCCTTCAACTCTGGGGGAATTTGGCGCTGCTACTTCAACATCTTGGCTGTTGTTGCACTTGAAGGAAAGAGCTCTTCTGGTCATGGGACCTGAATATCTGGGACTGTTCACTACCTGCCCAGAAAATATCTTGCCATTTCCCATGATTGGAGATCCTTCCCCTTGGGTACTCTCCACCTACCAGTCTCACATATAAGGTTATGTGAACCCATCCTCAGTTATGATCACAATTTAGTTTTAAAACAAACAATAAAATGATAAAAAAATTTACTCTTAGCTTGTAATTTTAGAAAATTAAGAAAATGCTAAACAATTAATATTAAAATGTTGGTGTGAGTGTGATATGCTATCTACATGAAGTTTGATTCAAGTTGCAACGTGATTGTTAATCATTGTGATTTATGTTCAACATGATATGTAATTGTAATCGTTAAGCATTGTGATTTTTTTTTTCAATATGATATTTATTTTTGTTATATTTAAAAAATTTTGAATAATAAAGGGTTGAAATTTTAGAGATATTATTAAAATGTGGTTGTAAGTGTGATATATTATTTATGTGAATATTGATTAATATTGATTATTTATGTGAATAAATTTTCTTCACTCTCGCTTTGGTAAGTTGGTGGCCATTCGAGATCCTTCCATTGCTCCCTTGTTCCTCATTTAGACTTCAAAAATTGTCAATCTTTGTCAAGGGTGTTATGAAATTCCCAATGGCATCATCGGGGGGCACAATTGGAAGCAAAGTTGGATGATTCACAAAATTCAATTATTGACCTACAATTCAAGTATAATGGCCTTTCTTCTTGGATCATTATAATCATGGAGGAATCAATGGCTCAAGATAAGAAATCAGTCAATTGGAAGATGAGTTCAATGTACTTAGGCTTCAATTGGAAGACTTTTGAGGCATACCACAACAAGAAGCGAGTTCTAAGAATTTAGAGGTGGCTTCTTCCATGCTAGCAACCCCTATCTAGTTCGACTTGAATGAACCATCCCCAGGAAATGATTGATGGTACCCTTAGCATAGTAGTATTCAAATTTTGTTAAATGTATAATTTTTGCGTAAATATATTAGGAAAATTTTACATAGTGTACCATGGAAACTATGAATGTATGTATTTAGGGAAGAATTCAAATTCATTGACAGACTCTTTAGTAGCCCTCCTGTAGGTAATTTTGATCATGATAGAATCAAACTCTGAACTGGTGTATTATTTCGCTAGCCTCTAGCCCCCTTTTTTATAATCAAATTCTTCCCCCTCTTCTTGTTAAAAATATAAATTAGCTTACACACTTATTTTATTATATATATGACGATATAATATTCTAAATTTCGAAGAAAAATGAAATAAACTAAATCTAAAATGAAAAAAAAAACTTATTGAGTGTTTATAATAAACAAAATGTTATCCCCGGATGGGGTCTCTGCCAGTTCCCTTGATCATAGAGGTGGTACAAATGATAATATTGACCACCCTTGTCAACGGATGGCTCTAGTCTGCCCCTCGTGTCATGCCCCAAGCTCTCCAACTGACAGTTATCACCTCCCTCTTTGTCATGTCGATGTGGATTCGCATGCTAGAACCTTAGTGGGCATTCAATTTCCTTCATCAATTGAGGACAAGCTCATTACAACTTTGCCTTTGCATGATGGTAGCTCAATAACTCTCCAGTTCATACCTGATAATGTCTTTGGTCCTTCGACAAGAGACTAACCCTTACAGTTTCATGATGAAGAGGATCCCTCTTCGGATCATCAGTGCCCAGTTTGCAGAGACAGGTTGGTGGTTTGTTTGGGAAATAAATGGAGAGTCTGGGTTGGTTTTCTTCGAAGTCCTGATCCTCATTGGTTCTAAGCTTCTTGATCTCCTCCTTTACTATTGGTTTTCCCTTACCCACTCTATAGTTAACCCTTCTCTTGTCCCTTTTGGTTTTGACATGGATCCTCGAGGAGGATGACCCTCTCAACATTCCTCTGCCCAGACCCCTTCCCCCCCTATGCTCAGCCAACTCAGGCTGCAAAAGCATCAATGGAAATGACCAAAACTTATGCAAAATTTTTCCTGTATGCAGACAAAGGAAAGATGGCCAAGATGGAAGAGGAGGTTCGACAACTGAGAGATTTCCATGATGACGAGGAGGTCGAAGCTCAAATTGGTAATTTTATCCCTGATTTGGGTTGCTCTTGCTTTTGCAATTCAAAATTATTCCGTACCCTTGAATTATATTGACAAATAAAGACTTTAGTTTCCCTAGGTATGCTCCCCAAGGAGAAATATTTCAGACAATTGAAAGCTTGCCAAGAGGCTCTGGAGATTCAGACTACATATGTTGTTGAAGTCATCACCTAGTTAGCTAATTGACATGGAGGAAATTTTTTCCCCCCTGGGCGCAACTATGCTAAGGCCACATTCCAAGGCTATTGTTGGCTGCTATGTGGTGGACCTCACGAGCTCCCAGGTTCCTAATGTCAAGTGATTTCTGGTTTTGCTTCTCTTCTTGTCATGTTTGGCCATCTAGGCTTCTTGTTTTCAGTCTTCAGTACAGACTTATAAATCCTATGAGACATATTTGTTCAAAATAACTTAAAGCATGGTTTCCCCTCTAGGGTAGGCCCTATTTTTTCCTTTCTGTTCTCCAGGCCTAGAGATTTCCATGGTCTCTAGGCAGTTGCACCTATTGTTTTTCTCTTTGTACTCTCTGTTAATATGAGTATAGTCTTTTATTTACAAAAAAAAAACATTGGAAGGGCCTGCTAGTTCTTGTGTTACAGCAGGTTTAGTTATGAGCTTAGTGGAACCTGTTGGTTCTTGTGTTATAGCAGGTTCAAGCTTGGCTTCAAAGGGAGAAGGAGTGG
>JZKD02S2222751.1:966761-1008181 GCA_000966675.3 Picea glauca | reverse complement strand
TTTATCTCTTTGTACTCTCTGTTAATATGAGTATAGTCTTTTATTTACAAAAAAAAAACAAATGCTTTATAGATTTCTATTTAAATATGATGGTATATGGTGATTTTGACATATGTTTTCAACTTTTAAAACTTTTTGTTTATGCTTGTGATGGATACCTTAGAGGTCCCTTTGTTTAAAAAAAAATAGCTGACTTATGCATATGTGTGGTTATGATTTGTGATAGCCCTTCATTAAGTTATGATTTTTCTTTTTGAGATCTGATTCAAAAAATCATCGAGATATACCAATATGATCTCATAGTTGTTTCAAAGAATAGAAATGTTCACATCTCCCACCTTAGGACTGTTTTTAGAGGCGTAGTAATTATGGTATCTCCCTCAACCCTAAGAAGTCCATTTTTGGGATAGAGAAGGGAAATTTATTAGGGCACATAGTTTCGAAGGAAGGAATTTTTGTTGACCCTGAGAAGATCCAGTCCATCAAAAATGTATGCCCTCCCACAAATAAGAAAGCTCTGCAATCATTTTTTGGCAAAATAAACTTCATTTGGAGATTTGTTCCTAACTCCGTCAAGAGGGTGAAGCCTATGAATTATTTTCTTAAAAAGGACGTAGTTTTCAAGTGGGATGATAAGCGTTTATGAGCTTTTGAAGATACAAGGATGAAATTTCCAAAGCTCCAATTTTGGTCAGCCCTGATTACTCTCATGACTTCATGATATTTTCCTTTACCTCTCAGGATAGAGTCACTGGAGTTTTATTACAGAGGGATGTCGATAACCATGAACACCCTATTGTATTTATTAGCAAAGCCCTTAGAGATTCAGAATCGAATTATTCGATCATTGAAAAGAAAGATTATGCTTTGTTCAAATCCCTTAATCATTTTAGGAGGTACATCAAATATAGTACGATCAGATACTATGTCCCTTACCCCGCAGTACAGGACGTCCTATCTCAAAAATATTGCATGGGAACTAGGGGGAAATCGGTTTCCAAAATCCAAGAATACGACTTGGAGATAAAACCCACTAAATTTATAAAGGGACAAGGATTGGCCCAAATGTTAATTGAACGTAATCAGGAAGCCATATAGCTGGGGGAAAAGGAACAAGTCAACATGCTAGTAATTGAATTAGAACATGATGAATGGCACTCCGACATTATATACTACCTAAAAATTTTGACTTTCCCCAAAAACTTAGTAGATTACAAGAGGAGGGATTTGAGACTCTAGTCCATGAAGTATTTCTTCACCCAAGATGGTTTGGGTTGGAAGAATACTGATGGATTTCTCCTTAGATGTGTGAACAAGGACAAAGTTGACCTCTTATTAAAGGAGATGCATTCAGGATATTGTGGGGGTCATTTCACTACCCATACAACCACCCATAAGATTTAGAGAGAAGGATACTATTGGCCAACAATTTTTACTGATACCCATTGATATGTTCGACACTATCAACTATGTCAATACTTTGTAGGCAAAAAAAGACTTCTTGTGTAGCCTTTGAAGCATGTGATTGTGGAAGCCCCTTTCCAACAATGGGGCCTAGACTTCATTGGTTAATTCAAAGATAACTCAAGAAACGGGTACCTTTGGATTCTAACTAGTACTGACTACTTCACTAGGTGGGTAGAAGCCATCCCTACAAAAAAGGAAATCGAGGAAGTTTTCATGAATTTCTTGGATGAAAGAATCATAACAAGATTTGGGACAGCTGCCAAGATCAGTACTGACAATGCTAAGGCCTTTAGTTGCCTCGCTTTGGATGAATTATGTTTCAAGTATGGCATCACTTTGTCCCACTCATCAAACTATTATCCTATTATCACAAGAATCATATGAACATTGTCAAGAAGATTGTGGGAGAAAACAAGAAGGCCCGGGATAGTAAAAAAAATATGCTATATGGCTAGATCACATAATAACAATGACTTCCATGGGAAAGACTCCATTTGAGATAGTATATGGGTTGGAAGCCAAGTTGCCTGTGAATTTCCAAATTCCCATCCTCCATTTTGCACAACAATATATGACAAACAAAGAGGCACTTCATGGAAGAATTGATTAGTTGGTAGAACTCGATGAATCTAGGAGGACAAATTTGAATCAAATGGCACAAAACCAGGAAAAGATTAATGGAACTTGTGATCCCAAGGCAAAGGATAGAAGCTTTAAGTAAGTATATCTAGTCTTATTGTGGGACAAAAGAAGGGAAAATCCAAGCATGCACAAGAAGTTTGATGGCTTATGGATTGGACCATACAATATCATGAGTGAGGCGAGAATAAATTCATTCAACCTGTCCATGCTTGAAGGAAAAGCTTTGAAGATACCTGTGAATTCCATCCACCTCAGGCCCTACTTCGGGGCCCCGACATGACACAGGTAAGTACAAGTATGCGTAGGTAGGTAGACATTTACTTCCATTGTATATACCATACATATCATGTTAGTGTAGCTTTAGTTGCGTTTTCATATTGTTTATTTCCATTTGTATGTATTACATGCTCATGATTATATGTTAGATTAGAGATACTTTCTTTTCATTTTGATTTTATAATATATGAAAAAAGGTGGATATCACCACCCTAGATACGCTAATATTTTTGTTTTATTTTTAGTAGGCACGGGTCATACCAAGAGATGTTGAGGTTCTCATGTGCTCTACAGTGAGCACATGTCCCCAAGTAGGAGACACATGTTACCCCCAAACTAGGGGTAACTAAGGAGAACATGTCTCAAGTCCCATAGGTAGTACACATGGAGTGTTGAGAGCTGAATGGGAAAGGCATAGCCCCGAAGGGCCCTTCTTTTCATTGATGCATTCTACACATCACCAACAACAATGTCCACCACACCGGCTTGGTCCCAGAAGGAAATGGGTCTTTCTCCATGGGGTAATGAGTACATACATCATGGTAAGTTTCACTCTGATATTTGAAGCATTTGAACATGTTGCAAAAGAACTTTCTTGATTTTGGGGCATTTTATTGGAATTTATGCTCTTTACCTTATTTAGACCTGGTGGGTGTCATTGTATCCTAGTAAGTTGGTTACCCTTAGGAATAGATTGCTACTGGGGAGTCCCTTGAAGAGTCATCATCCATTCTCGGTCATACTTGTCACTTTCCATACTTCATTCCCTCCAACTCCTCAACCTTTTGAAATTTTTTGGTACATTGACCCGAGAAGGGATTTGTACCTTATTTCATGGGAAGAAGAGGCTAAAGGCCCATAGGTTAAAAGTAGTTGGAAAAAGATAAAATACAATAAAAAAAACTTTGAGATGCTTCGCCTATGGATCCCCGAGAAAGCAATGAAACACTTCTCTATAAGAAATGAGGAACCTACAAAGTAAATGATAGTTGATACTTAAGGGGTTAGTTGGAGGATGGAAGGTCTCATCACGAGATGACCCATCATGATCATGGATATTTAGAGGTATGACATTACCATCATATGGTCACCAAGCCATGGTAGTGGTTCTCAATTACACGGCTGAGGAAAAGGGGGTCTCATCATGGGCCATCCTTCTCATTTCCGCGAGGTATTTGTGAATGACACTATCGATATCTAGACACCAAGCCAGGATAGTGGCCTCCAACTTGTTCTTTGAAGAATAAAATAAATATAAATAAAGAGCTAAGAATAAAGAATGGCAAATAAATGGGCTTGGAAAAATGTTGCATCACAGACGAAGGGCATCTCACCCTCTACAAAAGAACCCATAGATAAGACAATACAAACCCTTGTATGTCATTAACCCATGCCCAGAAGTTTACCCCACACCATCCCACATGCACACATGACTAGGATAGGTTACACTTAGGAAAAACCCTAGACTAGAGGATTGATTGACCAATAGGGCACCTTGAGACCCCTCCCACACCTAAATTTGACAAATTGTATAGCGTCGTTGAGCATTTGTTTGCTTTGAAATGGGTGGTTTGATGCACATGTTCAAGTGGTTTGATTATTATATGTGGCTTACTTGTTATGATACTTGTGACTCATGAAACCCTAGAGGGATGACTTGTTTTTCTTTGCAAGACCTTTTCCAATGTACATGTATTCATGAGGAGATGATCAGTTTGGATCTTCATGAGGGATTGAAGCCTAATGATGGATGCAGAGACCCCAGGATTGGAGCAAGACAGTGACAATTGGTTTTCTAAGTGAAGAAAGAGGACATTTCCTTTGGAAGCACCCTAGCAAGCCTAGACGATGAGGGGCCACCCTTCCTCACCTGAACGTTGGCTTTGGAGACCTTGGGCATCACTCTAGTAACCCCATGACATCACCCAGGGCTAGGGTTTGACATTGAGAGATGTTTCACTGCAATTTTGGCATGTGTGGCATTGAGGAGGGCCTCTGGAGGACCAACGTTTTGCTAGATGACCTCAAAGCCTCATGGAGGAGGCCTAACATCACCCTAAGAAGGATGACATCACACTCTTTAGTGTTTAATTTTTTAAAATCAATTTAATTTTTAATTTTAAGAGCAAATTGAGTTGTAGGCTCTCTTTTGTGAAAACACACAACTTTTAGGTAAATAAGCCAGGATTCCCATATAAATATGGTTGGCTTATTTCATTTTTCATCATAACTCATCACACAACACTTGTGGACTGAAATTTTCGCCTTCTTTAAGGGCTATTGGCTGAAATTACTAAGGCACATCTCTCAGGAAAGCTTTATGGTGATGTATCTTGGAATTTTTCATGGTGTAATGGTCTTACACTAAGGTTTGACTTGATTATTCTTGGTGATGTAAGTAGAAAATATGCAATTTTATTCATTTAATGAATGTTTGTGGTAATTGTTGCTTATTTCATGTTGAAGATTATGAAATTTCTTGTTTAAACCCTAGGGGACAAACATAAGTTCTTCTTTCTCCCTATAACTTTTCTACTAGCTTAAATTGTCAATTATACATTGTTTAGAAGTGATTACTAAAGCCCTAAAGTGTTATCTCTCTAGTAACTTCACTCTAATTACTAAATATATTTCAAAATTCCTTAGCCTAAGGAAGGAAGGAGCGCTAGGGCCTAGAAGTGCCTACTCTCTAGTAAAACCCATTCTTAAGACTTAGATTCTTGAGGCCTTGAAGTGCCAACACCTCTTACATCTACCTCTTTCCTTGGACAAGTATTATCATTGCTCTAGCTCCCAAGTGATATTTTTGTTGTCATTGACTCCATAAGCCCTAAAAAGGCACTATTCCACTTGCTTAGTGAATGGTTAATCAAACAAACACTCAAACTTCAATCCCTCAAGCTTTTACTAACAAATACTAACACTAATTTAGCATAAAACACTAACTTACTTGTTGTTGTTATAATCGTTTGTCACAACCATCTAAAAACAACCAATTTTCTACATAATTCATATTATTTGCTAGCTAATCACCTCAGAAAGTGCTTGTGACAAATCAATATCATTCTAAGTAATAAATGCTATCCTTTCATTGTCTTTTCAAGCATTGTTGAGGCATTTTTCTTGCAGCTGTTACAAAATATATATTGTTGTTGTACACTTTAATTTTGCTGCAATTTTATATCATCTAGCATAAATTTACTTGGTTTACTGTCCTTTGAAGCTTTACTATCATTTTTGTACTTGAAACTGCCATGTATTTGCTCTGTTGTTTTGTCTCAGGCAGGTACACTTTGACGTCTTCATTTGCTTCATTCCTCCTGGACGTAGACCTTGTGACACATTCTAATTTGAGTGACTAGTGAGAGGGGGGTTATCTTTATCCTATCCTTAGCTTACACAGCCCTTTAGGTGACCAGGTATGCCTCCCTTGGGGTAGATCTCCTTCTACTCCTAAAACATTGGGATATCCTACTGAGGTGACAGTGGTAGGACATCCTATTTGTTACACCAATCTCCCTCACTTGCCTTGGGATTTGGGAAAGTATAAATTGTGCGATAATATTTTTGGTGTCATTGTCGGGGAACATCGAGTCAATTTTCCTCAAACGACATATCTTTGGTAAGCCTTTCCTCAAAGACTTATCCTACAAGATTACCTGGCGACTCCACTAAGGGTGATCCCCTCATTTTTTTTGATAATCTGAAAGAGGTTATCTGGAAACTACATTGATGAAAACCTGTAGTGGATGTCAGTAAATGCCATATTACACTATGGTTCCCCCAAAGTGGTACTCGAAGGAGATATTTGGTCCCTTGTATTTGAGTAATATCAAAGGAGGATCACACAATTTACCTAAGGAGGTCGATTCATGGCTACTCGGGTTCTCTGGGAAAGATGGGAACTCTGGCAAACTACATTGGTTAAAATTTTGTGAGAGCCTTGACCTCCATGAATCTGGAAAAAAACACCCAGATGTGTTCATGAAGCTCTTCCTGGCTTCACTCACTGGAGAGGATAGAAATTGGTGTACCAACCTCCCAAGTAAGAGCCTTAAAACCTGTGAGGATCTAGAACAATCCTTCTTACAAAGATGGGGCGTGAAGGAAGATTGGACTTCCCTTGTCTCACAATACCTAGAGATTTGTAAACAAGACAATGAGTCTTTGAAGGAATTCAATGATAGATTCAATACGCTACTTAGCTGAATCACTTCTAACTTCTTGCCACAAGACGCTATTATGAGACAATATCTGAAATCCTTTGAAGGAGATTTTCAATCCCTCCTAAGGAACAAATTCCCAACAGATCTTAGGGAGGCACAAAGACTTGCCTGTCAACTTGAAAACAACCTAAAGTCGTATGAGCCTAGCATCATTTCCCAGGTTGATTCCATCCAAGATGAGATTGAAAACTTTCATCAAATCCATGAGATACAAGTCAATGAGATAAACATTATGGAGGAAGGGTATGATTTTTCTGAAATACCAAGTTAGAGGATGACAGAAACCCACACCCATCCTCTAAGGCCCCTACCATGGGAAAGTGGAGCATTGGGTTTTAAAACATGAAGGATGCAGAACCATACTCACAATATCTCATGGATACCAGGTTAGAGGATCAACATGATCTCTCGAAACCTAATGATTTCCTCATTTGATTAGGAGAGTTTGATTTGGTAACTCATGAAATCGATGGAGCCTTATCAATACTGAACCTTGAAGAAGGAGAGGAGAAGGGTAGACATTCACTTCCACAAGATCTAGTAGAGGAGAGTATCTTGGAAGAAGACTCCCCTGTTATCTTTCATGTGGAAAGTATTGGGCGAAAATATGGCGAACCCACACCCTTCTTTATCATCCTTCAAATAAATGATTTCCTCCTCCACAACTGCATCTTGGATTCATATGCTTCCACAAACATTATGCCTCAAGGGGTTATGCAACAATTAGGCCTTAATATATCTCAACCTTACAAGAACATGGAACCCAACTCCATTACAGTATGTGACCTTATTGAAGACTTAAATGTTAGTTTGCACACTCCCCCTGACATGCCTTTCCAAATCAATGTGGTCATAATAAACGTACCAAGCAACTAGGGAATTTTATTGTCCAAAGACCTGGTGGGAAATTTGGGTGGAAGTTTCCAATTCGAGGGATCAGAATATGCCATTCCCACCCAAAACGAGGATTCGTCACCCTTCACAAATAACTAGTTACCAGATGTCTAGTTGAACCCTCTAAAGAGATTGTTGATTGACTCTTCTACATGAACAATGGAATGGAAAATTTGCTTGTGCTAGACCCAGAGTTTGAGGAAGAACCATGCCAAGAGTATGATGGGATGTGGACACTAGAGTTTGATGGAAATCACTCCAATTTTGGCTCGGGAGTAGGTATTTCTCTCACTGCCCCTTCCAGAGAGACCTTCTACCTTTCCTATAGGCTTGAGTACAATTGCACAAATAATGTTGTTGAGTATGAAGCTTTGATCGTAGGTTTCAACTTAGCCATTAATATAAAAATAAAGTACTTAAGGATCATTGGTGACTCTAACCTGGTGGTTTCAAAAGTACTGTTAAATTTTTCGACAAAGAATGAAAGTCTTAAAGCGTACCAAGATTCGGTTAGGGACATTGCAAATCACTTTGAGGTAATATCAATTGAAGCAATTCCCAGGTAGAAAAATCATGTAGTCTATGTTTTAGCAGTCTCAGCTTCTACCTTCCAACCTTGTGAAGGCCCCCTCCAAAACTTATGCAAGATGGAAGTCATCTTTAGATATTCAATCCCTGAAAATAGAGAACATTGGCAGGTTTTCGATGATGATGCTCAAATCCTCAGATTTATGGAAAAAAATAGGGAGTTTTCTTATTCATAGGTAAACTTCTTGGCTGAGTCCATGAATCTTGAAGTTGTGAATTTACACACAAATACTCTCCCAAAGGGATGTGTTCCTCTAGAACAAATGTTTGACATGCACGATGTTTACAAGGGAAAGTTCATCAAAGAATAATTTGACAAAGTTTTAGAATTCAATATAGGAATGAGGATCGAACCTAGGATGATTAAAATAGGTGAGGGAACCACCGAGGCAGAGAGAAGTGAAATACTTGACCTTATCAAACAATTCAAGGATGTTTTTTTCTAGACTTATGATGACCTAAAGGAATATAAGGGAGATCTCATTGATCTAGGTGGTGTTGATGGGCGAAAATGACCATCCGTCAATTGGAAGAATGAGTCTGGTTCGAGGTTGTCTAAATAACCCATGCCATTTGGTATGACTCACTCTGATTGGTTTCATGGCTCCATTGGCCAATCTAACAGTCCTAAAAGAAATAAAATAACAAAAAAGAGTAAACTAACAATTAACTACTTGGTGTATATATGTACATACATATCTATATAACTATTTTGAAATAATGTTTACAATACAGATCTGTTTATCTAATTTATGTGCAAGATATACAAGTTGTGAGTTTTAATCTGAACTCACAAAAATCTATGAAAAGATGGCTCTTTTGACAAAAGTAGATAAAGAAAGAAAAATAAGTTATTTTTTGTTTTTATCTTTATTTATCTATAAGGTTAAATATCAAAATATACTATGAAACATGAATATGTAGACAGTCAAAACTAGACCACATATAAGAGTTTCGAAAACATACAAACGATAAAAGAAATAAACTAACCTATTAATGAGTTAATCAACATGCATCCAACATCTGTATGATCATGAAATGTCCAGCCAACCCGTCCAAGAGATAAACCTGCAGTGAACCTTTACACTGTTCGGAATAAATGCAAAACAATATATTGACTGTTGGATTTTAATGACAGAATGATAAGACACAAATAATAACTTTGATATTTGTGATTGCAAGAAATTACACATAAGATAGATCTAACTGTAACAACTTGCTTTTAATCATTCAACAAAATTAAAGATAAACCTTATCATTTGAATTGAACGAGCGATCACTATTTTTAATAACTGAAGCATCAAAATGTGGACGATATTAAACAAAATTATCTTGACAACATAATAATTTGTGAAGACAAAAGCTATTAACAATTATTGAATTATCAAGATAAACAAACCATAAACGAAAACAACATTTACAGAGAGCTAAAGCAGAAATGTAAACATATGTTCCGTCCAAATTCGTGTATAAGATGTCCACCTTCATCCCCAGGCCAAGATGTTTGATTACAAAAAATAATGAGTTTTTAAAGTCTTTAGAAAGGCAACTGTCTTATCTTCTATGATAAGATACAATCATCTATTGATTACACAAATAGAGGGGGAATATAACCACACCAGATCACACTAAATCTTTAAAAGCTAAAAAAGGTTTATACCTGTTTATACAAAAATGGATCATATATATGGCTAACAAGCCCAAAAAATTCTTCAGATCACTTGGTCACCATAAACTCCCAAATATCCTGAAAACAAAAGCTAAAATAAAGAAACTTAGATATATATTTAACCACAAATTTCCAAATTTCGAATTAGAATAGACTGGCTACAGAATCTGTTGATTTTGTAGCTAGTCTATTTTAGCAATGAAATCTAATTTATTCAATGAACAAAATAATCTATTTTATTCAATGAAAAAAATATAACACTATTTTAAGATAAAAAGAAATCTTACCTTTAACTGTAAAATCAAATCATATCAAATGATCTCAGAATTTATTACTGTTGTTGCAGTCTCGACATTTTTTAATATGACATTCCCTATAGTTTTCATGTGTTTCCCTTGTTTTTGAATGATAGAATTGAGCCTACGATTTTCATTTGTTAAAGGGTCGACCTGATCAGTAAGGGCTTTGATCTGTGACTGTAAAATATGTATATCGGTGTAATACTTGTCAATCCAGAACAGGCAAGTTTCACATTGTGACTGTGCGACAGTGGATTGAGAATACCCACGGTTGTGTACCGAAATTTCCCCGATGTGGACTGTAGATTTGTTACCAAACCTAATACCTAGAAAACCTTCACTATGCTTCAAACAAGGCGGCAGATTATCCACAAAATTGTAAGACTGATCGAGGTCCGTTTGGAAGGAAGGAGGGTCTTCTTCAGCAAGAAATCTATCAATCTTGGAATCTGAGCTCTCAAGGATCTCGATCATCTTGATCGAGCTCACATGAGGGTTTGATTTGTTTCACAGCTTCCTCAAAATCAACCGTCCATCTCTTTTATTTTTAAAACCCAAATCAATATCACCTTTAGATGACTTGCCTACAGGTTTGTTTTCATTTTTGACAGAGGCGTTAGGCTGTGCATCTTGCTCATGGGTCTGCTCAACAACTCTTGGGTCGGGTAAAGGATTATTGTGGGTGGCTATAACACAGGCCTGTGTAGATGAAGGGAACACTCTGGGATAAACTATGGTTTCCTCAATCACAGGTTTGTCAACTTCTACAGCATTGGGGTTAGCGAAACCATTTCGGTTTAAAAATGAATCCCAGTCATCGTTCTACAAATTCAATTGATTTGCAAGCATAATTTTTATCAAACCATGGTGGATAAGGCTTGAATCCAAATGTTTCTTCTTATACCTCTTAGCCATTTTATACAGGCTTCTCCATA
Source organism: Picea glauca (assembly GCA_000966675.3). Classification (NCBI taxonomy): domain Eukaryota; kingdom Viridiplantae; phylum Streptophyta; class Pinopsida; order Pinales; family Pinaceae; genus Picea; species Picea glauca. Next base: position 997,185 of record JZKD02S2222751.1, on the reverse strand, counting down.
GGTAATAAGGCATGTTTAAAGGAAACCCTATGAAATTCATGAGCAAATGCAGGTGATATAAAAAGACAAAACCAAAATGGCCTTCACACATGACAAATTTTTTCAACACTGCAAACAAACCATGCCATCGGGTTTTTAGTAGGGACACTAGCATACCTTTGTCACATCCATTGATCTTTCGATATGTAAACAAAAAACTCCATGGAACCTCTTTGACCTTGGCATTCTTGAACCACTTCTGCCCGCTTGCAGGGAGACCTATTTCTTGGCTTAAAAAATCCTTTGTGACTTCGAGTTGAATGTCCCCCACCTTGGCTCGACATCCATCAAATGAGAGGGAGAATTCCTGATTGGTCTGTCGGTTAAAGCCCTTGAATTTATCGAGGAAAACAAGCCAGTCGTGACCCTCGAGATCATCCCTTGCATAATCGCATAGGAGAAAGGTTTGAGAACCATTGGGTTCAATTCTAACAACTGGGGCCATGGGAATTCGATAGGAAATTACCCAAACACAGTGTGTATGGAGGATTTGTAAGACTAGAGCTATACTTTAGGCTGGAAACTCATCAACAATATATGGCGTATGAGCAGGAAATCCTCAATGAAAAGATAAGCATTGTTTGAAATGAATGTGAGGGGTGTTGAAAAACCCAAGACCAAGATTTGAAATGATGGGGTCACTGTGATCAAACTGCCACCTCCCACATAGTACAGGCCACGACCAGGTGTATTAAAATAAAAATGATTGCACAACAAAGTGGGTTAGGTCCTAAAGTTTGAGAGAGAGAAACTTATAAACCAAAGTCTAGTGAAAAGGGAACGTATGACCAAGAACCACACAAAAATATATCATTGATTAAATTAAATGGTCCTTTGTTGATCCAAATAACAATCTGTAAGCATGCTTGACATTTGAGGAGTCAAAACAAAAAGAATAAACTTCATAGCAAAGAACAAGGCTTCATTAATAAAAATTGTGGAGACATTTTGCCTTTCATAAACCTTTCAAATAGAGTGGTAATACAGTCATAAGTTTTAATGCTTCGTTTTCATGCTTTCATTCATGAACAAAGCATGAAAACAAAAACACTAGGAAAAACTGAAAATTTACAATTGTCATTTCAAAAATCGCTCATGAAGAACAGAAAAAATGTACGACCCCAATTAGGCAGCTACATAGATTATTATTTGATATAAAAAGTTAAAAATATTTTGGGCTGCCAACAGGTGGATATCGGTGGCCACCCACCTCTTCCAACTGGCTCAAAACAATTTTCTGACAATTTTGGCAATTTACTATTTTAAGCAGTTTTTAACTTCTAGGGCCATTTTGAGGGCCTAAATGAATATTTTTTAGGATCAAGCTTCTCAATGATTTCCAAAGGCTCTGATTGAGCCCCCAAAATGAATCTCCTCAATGATACCTTTCCAAGGAGCTATCGTGCACCCAAAACAGAGATCATATGCCAAAGTTACGCCCCCAGGAGGTTGATACACCAAACTACCCAAAACAGGGTCCACAAAATGTTGGATTTTCATCTTCCGGGGTTAGGGTATTGGATTTTCTTTATGATAAAAATTCCTTTGGAGCCTAATTGTGTAATCATCTTCTTGTGAATGAGCACAACCGTCACATCTCTTCTCAGAGATAAGTCGCCACCATTCTAGCAAGCTTGTTTCTGCTGCATTTTACAGTTTCATCTTATTTCCTTATTGAATAGAAACCAGTTTTACTGTATATCTATTATTATGTGTTAAGCATATTTTGATAATAATTTGTATTCATTCCATTCTACAAATATATTATGGATCAATGGTATCAGAGTAGGCTTCTCTTGATCGTTTTTCAGTGCATGTCTCCAACAAGGTCCAAGTATAGCAAGTTGGGTCTCGAGCTTGTCTCTCTTGAAGACAATCGCTCTCACATGCCCAAGAAACCCTCCATGATAGAAGAAAATAAAAATGACAGAGCAGACGATTCTATTAATATGTTGCTTGAGCAATCTCTCACGCGACAAAAGGATGAAATGATGGATAATTTTTCCCACATCCTTCAACCCCTGCTGATAAAAACAAGCGTGTCTTCATCAAGCGGCCACTTTGGAGGCACCTTGCCTTTCAAGGTACAAGTTAATTTTGATATTCCCATATTTGAAGGAAAGATAGATGCAGATGCCTTAGAAAAATGGTTAAATCTACTAGAAGGTTATTTCTTTGTTCATAATTTCTCCGACAGGGAAAAGATCACCTTTGCACTTCTTAAGGCTCTGCTCCATGTCAAACATTGGTGGGAAACTTACTGGGAGAAAAGTTCCACAGAGGAGTCTAGAATATATGGGTCCAAGCCCACTTGGGATTTTTGTGTGTATGTGGTAAAGGAACAATATTATCCTATTGGAAACTATGAGGACCAGTACATGAGATGGACCACACTGTGGCAAGAGAGGGGCCAAGCAGTTTCGGAGTTCACTAATACCTTCCATACCTTACGCACCAATCTAGGTATCAAAGACTCTGAACAAAATTTGGTTCTGAAATACTGTGCGGCTCTGCACATATACATCCAAATTGAAATGGATTTTCTGGACATCTCATCGCTCGGTGTTGCTGATCAATATGTTGTTAAAATCGAGCAGAAATTTAAGCACCAAAACAAACGGGAGTTCGGGTATGAAAATCCGCAACAACCAAAGTATGATAAAGATGGCCCTAACAAAAAATCTCCCGAAAACTAGTCGAAGCCACAGGTAAAGAAGGGTCACAGAAAGACGAAGAAGGACACTGAAAAATGGTGAGATTTCCAAAAAATCCCCTGGCACAACACCAATGAATGTCACTCAAAACAATCATTGGTGGTCGAGATCAAAGATAAGGAGTCGAACCTTGATTTAGAAAATATTGATAGAAGACAGATCATCGACGCAGACCCCACTGCTATTGTCGCGGTCGTAACAATTCAACCAGAATAACCCACAGATCCTGAAGAGGGGGAGTGCATTTTTCATTCACAGATGTGGGTGAAGGGGACCCCGCTGCATTTTATTGTTGATAGAGGAAGCCAGAAGAACCTCATCTCAGTAGAGGTCGTCAAACAGTTGGGATTGTCGACAACACCACAACTACAACCATACAACATCGGTTGGATTTTCCAGGGACGAGATCTTCATTTCAGCCAGCAGTGTCGATTGTTATACTACATCCAACCCTTCAAGGACAAGTTATTATGTGATGTTTCATCACTAGATGTTTTTTATGTTCTCTTGGTCCAACCATATATGTGGAAGTGCCATGTTATCTATGAGTCTTGACCCCATAGTGTAATTGTTACTCTGGGAAGTCATCTCTACAGGATACCAGAGGTAGTTCCAACCACTGTCCCACCTAAACAATGTCGCAAGGTAGTATCTCATACTACAAAATTCATCTTCTTCATGATCTGTTCAAAAGGTGAACAGAAGGATACTACAACCACTACAGCCTCGGCCCAAGCACCTTCTATCCAACATAAGTAGGTCAACAAGAATGAAACAAAGAAAAAATATTCCTTCTTCACCCATACATCTCATGTAGCCCAACTAGTTGAACAGATTCAACCCTGCCAACAACAGGTTCATGACAACCTTCCACAACGCAGCGTCTCCAGCAAGGCAAGCAACGCACAAAGATTCAATCGATTTCCCCTCTCCCCTAGGAAATCAATGCAATGGATACCATTGATTCCTAAGGAGGGAGGATTGATCCAGGTGGATATCGGTAGCCACCAACCTCTTCCAACTGGCTCAAAACAATTTTCTGACAATTTTGGCAATTTACTATTTTTAGCAGTTTTTAATTTCCTGTGCCATTTTGAGGACCTAAATGAAGGTTTTTCGGGATTGATCTTCTCAATGATATACAAAGGCTCTGATTGAACCCCCAAAATGAATATCCTCGATGATACCTTTCCAATGAGCTATCGTGCACCCCAAAAGGAAATTGTATACCAAAGTTACGCCCCCGCGAAGTTGATACACCAAACTACCCAAAATGGGGTCCACAAAACTGTTGGCTTTTCATCTTCTGGGGTTAGGGTTTTGTATTTTATTTATGATAAAAAGGCCTTTGGAGCCTCATTGTAAAATCATCTTCTTGCGAATGCGAGTAGCTGACACATCTCTTCTTAGAGATAAGCTGCCACCATTCTAGCGAGTCTTTCACTCTGTATTTTTATAGTCTTTGTACATTTTAGCTCATTAATAGAAAATTGTGTATTACTGTATCTCTTTGTTTATGGTTGCATATCTGATACATTTATGTTATATTATTGGATATCCAATATATCTCTGCACATTTCTTTATTATATCTCTGCTCTCATTTTGTGCCGAAAATAATCCGGATCAGTCATCTAACATGCCATTCCCTTGGTAGATGGAGCTAAACCTTTCAGACAGAAACTAAGACACATCAATGAAAAAATTGCAAAACAAATCCAAAAGGATATCTAAAAGATGGTGGATGTCTGTATTATAGTCCCTATCAGATACCTCTCATGGATGTCAAACCTTGTAGTCATTCGAAAGAAGAGTGGGGACATCTGATTATGTGTTGACTTTCAGAATCTCAACCAATTATCATTGAAGGACAATTATCCCCTTCCAATCATGGAACACTTATTGCAAAGGGTCACGGGGGCTGGAATGATGTCCATGTTGGATGGATTCTATGGTTACAATCAAGTTCTAGTTAAGAGGGAGGACCAACTCAAAACAACCTTCACTACACCACGGGGAACATTCATGTACTTGATAATGCCTTTTGGCCTCATGAATGTTGGTTCAACTTTTCAAAGGGAAATGGATTTTTATTTTAGAGATCTGATTCAAAAATTAATCGAGATATACCAACATGATCTCACAGTTGTGTCAAAGAATAGAAATGCTCACGTCTCACACTTTAGGACTATTTTTCAGAGGTGTAGGAAGTATGGTATCTCCCTCGGCCCTAAGAAGTCCATTTTTGGGATAAATAAGGGAAAGTTGTTAGGGCACATAGTTTCGGAGGAAGGAAATTATTTTGACCATGAGAGGATCAAGTCCATCAAAAATGTGTGACCTCCTACAAATAAGAAAGCTCTGCAATCATTTTTCGACAAAATAAAATTCATTTGAAGATTTGTTCCTAACTTCCCCGAGAGGGTGAAACCTATGAATGCTTTGCTCAAAAAGGACAAATTTTTCAAGTGGGATGATAAGAGTTTACGAGCTTTTGAAGATATCAAGGACACAATCTCCAAAGCCCCAATTTTGGTCAACCCTGATTACTCTTGTGACTTCATGATATTTTCCTTTGCCTCTTAGGATACCATTTCTGAAGTTTTATTATAGAGGGATGTCGATAACCACAAACACCCTGTTGCATTTATGAGAAAATCCCTTAGATATTCAGAATTGAATTATTCGATCACTAAAAAGCAAGCTTATGTCTTTGTCAAATCCAATAATCATTTCAGGGGGTACATCGGATATAGTAAAGGACGTCCGGTCTCAACAAGATTGCATGGGAACTAGGGGGAAATGGGTTTCCAAAATCCAAGAATACGACCTGGAGATAAAACCCACTAAGATTATAAAGGGATAAGGCTTGGCCCAAATGTTAACTGAAGCTAATGAGGAAGATATACAACTGGGGAAAAAGGAATAAGTCAACATGGTAGTAAGTGAATTAGAACATGATGAATGGTACTCCGACATTATATACTACCAAAACAATTTGACTTGCCCCGACCATTTAGTAGATTACAAGAAGAGGGCTTTGAGACTCAAGTCCATAAAGTATTGCCTGACCCAAGATGGTTTGGGTTGGAATAATCCCTATGGAGTTCTCCTTAGATGTGTGAACAAAGATGATGTTGACCACTAATTGAAGGAGCTACATTCATGATACTATGGGGGTCATTTCACTGCTCATACCACCACCCATAATATTTTGAGAGAAGGGTACTATTGGCCAACACTTTTTACTGATACCCACCAATATGTTCGAAGTTGACAACCATGTCAATACTTTGCAGGTAAACAAAGACTCCCTGCACAACCTTTGAAGCATGTGGTTGTGGAAGCCCCTTTCCAAAAATGGGGCCTATACTTCATTGGTGAATTCAAAGATAAATTAAGAAACGGGTACTGTTGGATTCTGATTGCTACCAACTACTTCACTAGGTGGGTAGAATCCATCCCTATCAAAAAGGAAACCGATGAAGTTTTCATGAATTTCTTGGAAGAAAGAATCATAACAATATTTGGGACACTTGCCAAGATCACTATTGACAATGCTAAGGCCTTTAGTTCCCTTTCTTTGAAAGAATTTTGTTTCAAGTATGGAATCACTTTGTCCCACTCATCAAACTATTATCCTCAGGGGAAAGGATTGGAAAAATCAAGTAACAAGAATCTTATGAACATTGTCAAGAAGATTGTGGGATAAAACAAGAAGGTCTGGGATAGTAAAATAAAATATGCTCTATGGGAAAATTGCATAACAACAAAGACTTCCATGGGAAAGAGTCCATTTGAGCTAGTAGATGGGTTGGAAGCCAAGTTGCCTGTGAATTTCCAGTTTCCCATCCTCCATTTTTCCCAACAGTATATGAAAGACAAAGAGGCACTTTAGGGAAGAACCAATTAGTTGGTATAACTCGATGAATCTAGGAGGACTGCTTTGAATCAAATGGCGCAAAACCAAGAAAATATTAAGGGAACTTTTGATTAGAAGGAAAAGGATAAAATCTTTAAGAAAGGAGATCTAGTCTTGTTGTGTGACAAAAGAAGGGAAAAGCCAAGCATTCAAAAGCCAAGCATGCACAAGAAGTTCAATGGATTATGGATTAGACCATACAAGATCGTGAGTGAGGTGGGAATAAATTCATTCAACATGTCCATGCTTGAAGGAGAAGCTTTGAAGCTACCTGTGAATGCCATCTTTTAGCACATAGGATGTGTAGGGGTAAATGTTTTTTTAGATCTCTAGGTTTGAGTCATAGGGTCTTTAAATTTTTAGGTTTTGAAATTATGTCTCATGTCATAACTCATGTTTTATTTTTCCATGAGCATAGTTGTGATTTTAGTCTTTGAAAGAGCCTTGGTGTCATGATATTGTTTATCATCATGAAAGAAGTAAGGGTCAGTATGGGTCACACACCTGGTCTTAAAATCATCATCATCATATGTCTTGTCTCAAAGGTGTGTACAAAAAGTTCCATTATGTCATTTTCAACCATTTGAAGGTCAAGCCGAATGTCAGATCTACTTGCTACAAACTTATCTAAAATTTCATAGCATACCAAGAAGTACCTTATGCACTAATATCTCATCATTGCACTTTGAAAATGTGTTAGGGGAGATATTATCTTCTTCAATGCATTCAATTCATTATGATTTTCAGGATTGTTTCAAGGAACAACTCTAACAATTTGAATGAAGCGCACCGCTAGAGTTTGAAAACTGGCATTGCGAACTGGTTGTAGTAGATGAAAAGGATTGGATGCTTCCACCTAAGTCCCACTCAAGTTCATGAGACACTATCCCAAGTTCATACACACCAGTTACTCCTTTGGTGATTGCATGTTGCTTAAATGCTTGATTGAAAATGTAAAACTATTGTATAATGTTCCTATGTTGCAAACTGTTAAATGTTCTATGCATTGTCAACTCTCTGCACCATTAAAACCCACAACTTTGTTGTCCTAAACCCTGAACATTTTCAATATTGTTATCCCACAGAGTCATGTTATAGTTTCCTCTTGCAAACAGTAGCATTATCCGCTGCAAACTATCCATTACAACTCTACGTTGCAAACCCTCTGTTTCTTTATATATCAAACCCTTTTTAGTCGAGATTAGTCTAGGTTTGAGGTATTAACCAATCAACTCATATGTTTCTCTTAAAGCATGGAAAATATTGCATTCTTTCATAAAAACCTATTTCAATTCACACTGCAAACTAGCACTATGAACTTAACCAACGTACTACAAACCCTCTATTTTATACAAAGCTGCTTCATTTATGCTTATCTGAAGTTTTCATCCAGTTGAATTTTTGTTTCTATCTTCTCACTTCCTACTTGCATCATGTTCACCCTCACACTATTGTTGTGCATAATTTTTCAGTCAAGTAAACCCTAAGTTGTGCCAGCTCTATAATCAAATCCTAAAATTCCATGTTTTATTACATATCTCATAACACATTGTTATAAGAGGGTATATGAGGTTTTCAAATCAATCATTATGGACAGATAGCAAGGCAAGAAGATCCACAAAGGGGGAGATATTGTGAGAGATGAACCACATGATATGCAACTCATCTGTTCTGAACCATTTTTCAAGGAGTCTTTCTAGAGGGTGGGTTGCCTCAATTTTTGTGAGAAAATGAAAAGAGGACATCCTGAAGTAGCTAAGCAGTTTTCACTCAACTTAAATGGGACAAAGACTAAGGTGGGGATGTTGGAGTTTGAAGTCTTTGAGCAGTCTATTTCTGTAGCCACAGAGATACCTGATTGTGGTGAGAAGTGGTTTAAATCCATGTCTTTGAACTCCTGTTTCTCCAAGGAATTCCTAAAACTTGAATATCAAGGAGACAACCTATCCAAGGAAGTGCCAAGAATTCACATGCTAGAGTATTTTGACAAGATGCTCATGGTCATTCAAAGGCACGTCACATGTGAAGGAAGGTTCAACATGGTATATCAATACCATATCAGATTGCTATTACACTTCACTGGGAAACAGTCCATGAACCTTCCCTTTTATCTTTTCAGGAGTATTGGCAAGATGTCAGATAGAGTACAGGCTAAGTCCAAGCAAGTGGATACTAGTGTTTTTCACTCTGTTTTAATCAAGATGTTAGTACTGGAAGAATTGAAGAAGACTAACACTGATCGGGATACTTTCCTAACTGCATCAGGTTTTCAACCAGATATTGGTCATACACCACAGTAAAAAAGACAAACACCTACCCCTGTTGAGAAGACTGTGCTTTCAGATTCAAGCAAGAAGAGGAAGATGACTAGGAGTGATAAATCCTTTCAGGTTACTGATAAAACAGTTGAAGGTGGTCCCTCACAACCTCATGACAAAGAAATTTCCCTTGTGGCAGAAATTACACCTATGGAGATATCATCAGGCAAAGAAAGGAGTTTGAAGGGAAGGAAACTTATCTTTTCCTCACCCGTTGTTGTAGAAACAATCAAATTTAGAAGACCTTTCACCAAATTAGCAACTAAACAACATGTTCCTATGGAAGATGGTGCAGTAGAAGTTTCATCTCAACAAAAGGACAAAGCTCATCCTTCCAAGCAGCCCATGGAGATTATTGATATCATCACTCCTCCTCATGAAATTAATCCTACTTTCAAAAGACTCAAGGAGGCAAGAATTGAAATTGACAAATTGAAGAAAGAGGATTTGAAGACCCAAATCAAGCTGAAGGATATGCTAGACCTATATGAGGAGACTATTGATAAATCAATATTCATGGCTAATAGGTCTTTACCCCTTCACATGCAAATCAATAATGTGTATAAATAGAAGAGAGCTTGCCAAGCTGAGATCAGAAAATTAAAAGCAGAGTTGCAGCCCTTCAAAGAGAAAGTAGCAAAAAGGAATCTAGATATGTTGGCTAAGGTGGCTACTAGGAGGAGTACCAGAAAAATATGAATACAGGATAATACTTCATATCAACATCATTTTTGTCATCATTAACTTTTTGCATAAAATTATAACCTAACTGATGATTTTGGGTTTTGAGCTAAATTTAGCATCTTCATATGATTTTTCCAAGGTTATTTCATGTTGCAAGGAGTTTGTAGCAGCTTCTAGAAGGTTTATCCCACTTCTTGTGCAAGTTTTAAAGGTTGGAAACCTTTTTGGAAGTAAACAAAATCCTATAGTAAAGTTTGCAATGCGTGGACTCACTGGTGCTGTGAACTGGTGTTTTAGGACAGTTTCAAGTGCTGCGAACTTGGAACAATGAAGATTTTGAAGGTGAAAGAGATCGCCATGTATCAAGATGAGCTCAGATAATCATCTAGGATATTAATTGCACATTAGAAGGCCACCTACCTCAAAGAATGGCCTACAGTAAAGACACATCATCAAGTTGTTAAGGGTTGTTCTAAATGTTGCCAACATCTTCCTGGAAAATAGCATTTTGTTTACATTCTTATTGTACACTTGGTGCCACACTTTCATTAGGCATAAAATCCTATGAGGAAGTTAGGGGGCGAATGGTAAACAATTTTTTTTTATGTTTTGGTTATTTAACATGCATTGTAGCTTGAGATGAGGTTGGAATGGTTATGCAAAGGAGCTCTTATATTTAGTTCAAAATTGTAGCAAAGTTTTTCCTGATGTATGTACCAGACTCAAGAATATTTAATGGTGAAAAATCAATCATTTTCCTACTGTCATTTCTGTTCTATCTCACTTTGTTGTTAGTCCCTGGTGAAGGATTCATCATGATGCTTGATTTCTTATTACATTAAATGATTTATTTTTGGTAATTTATGCAAGTTGATCAAAGTGTTTTTCTCTTTTTGATTAAGAAGTTCTTATTCAAGGAGATTTCTTCCATATGTGTTCCAGAAGTACCTGATGTGACATGATACACATATTTCACTTTTCTTGCTAAGTCTTATATCTTCCATTTATATCTTTAAACATTGATTTGAAACTACTCAAAGCCTTGCTTGTTAGTGTGTATTTCATGGAGGGTTTTGTGATCGACATTATAAACTGAGTTTCACATCCAGTTGCCACACTTAAAAAACAACTATTATTCACATTCTAATCGGTATTAGGCTTACATCTACAACAGTCTAGGTGTGACTTCTAGTGCTAACACCATCCACCTCAAGCCCTACTTCGGGGCTCCGACATGACACATGTAAGTACAGGTAAGTGTAGGTAGGTAGGCATTTGCATCCATTGTATATACCATACTTATCATGTTAGTGTAGCTTTAGTTGCATTTTCATATTGTTTATTTCCATTCATATATATTATATTCTCATGATTATATGTTAGATTAGAGATACTTTCTTTTCATTTTGATTTTATCATATATGAACGTAGGGTGATATCACCACCCTAGATACGCTAATATTTTTATTTGAGTTTTAGTAGGCATGGGTCCTACCCAGGGATGATTTTAAGGATGGAAATTTATTTTAAAATTTAGAAACCTTGGCGAATCTTACTAATCCTTCATATGCAAACTATAAATGTTTGGCTATATTTTTGTGAAAATATACCAATTTCTAAGGATTTTATATAGTTTTCATAAAATTTTGGCGATTTTTAAGGTAAAATAATTTTATCCTATAGAATTTGGGCAAATAATTTTTAAATTAGCGAATTTCTTTTTTGGAAAAACCATGGAAAATTAGCCCATGAGCGAAATTTAGCCCCTAAAATCATCCCTGGTCCTACCAAGCGATGTTGAGGTTCTCATGCGCTCTACGATGAGCACATGTCCCCAAGTAGGAGCCATATGTTACCCCCAAACTAGGGGTAACTAAGGAGATCATGTCTCGAGGCCCATACGTAGCAGACATGGAGTGTTGAGAGCTAGATGGGCAAGGCATAGCCCCATAGGGATCTTCTTTTCATTGATGCATTCTACACATCATCAACAACAATGTCCACCACATCGGTTTGGTCCCAGAAGGTAATGGGTCTTGCTCCATGAAGTAATGAGTCTAGGTATCATGGTAAGTGTCACTATGCTATTTGAAGCATTTGAACATGTTGCAAAAGATCTTTCTTGATTTCGGGACCTTTGCTTGGAATTTATGCTCTTTGCCTTCTTATTTAGACATGGTGGGTGTCATTATATCCTAGTAAGTTGGTTACCCTTAGGAATAGGTTGCTACTAGGGGTTTCCTTGAAGATTCATCGTCCATTCCTGATCATACTTATCACTTTCCATACTTCATTCCCTCCATCTCCCCAACCTTTTGGGATTTTCGGGTACACTAACCCGAGAAAGGATTTGTACCTTATTTCATGGGAAGAAGGGGTAAAGGCCCAGAGGGTAAAAGTAGATGGAAAAAGATAAAATCCAATCATAAAACCTTCAAGATGATTCACTTAGGAATCCCTGAGAAAGAAATGAAACACTTCTCAATAAGAAATGGGGAACCTACAAAATAAATGATACTGGATACTTAAGGGGTTAGTTGGAGGATGGGATGTATCATCATGAACCAACCCATAATGATCATGGGTATTTAGTGGTATGAAATTACCATCATCTGGTCACTAAGACAAGGTAGTGGTTCTCAATTACACAACTGAGGAAAAGGGGGTCTCATCATGAGCTAGCCTTCTCATTTCCATGATGTATTTGTGAATGACATTATCGATATCTAGACACCAAGACAGAATAGTGTCCTCCAACTTGTTCCTTGAAGCATAAAATAAATATAAAGAAAGATATAAGAAGAAAGAATGCAAAACAAATGGGCTTGGAAAAATGTTGCATCGTGGACGAAGGGAAACTCACCCTCTACAAAGGAGCCCATAGATTAGACAATACAAACCCTTGTATTTCATGAACCCATGCCCATAAATTCACCCCACACCATCCCACATGCAAACATGACTAGGATAGGTTCCACTTAGGAAACACCATGGACCAGAGGAGTGATTGACCCAACATGGCACCTTGAGACCCCTCCCACACCTAAATTTGACAAATTATATACCATCCTTGAGCATTTGTTTGGTTTGAAAAGGGTGGTTTGATGCACATGTTTGAGTGGTTTGATTATTAGATGTGGCTTACTTGTTATGATACTTGTGACTCATGAAACCCTGGAGGGCATACCTATTTGTCTTTGCACGAACTTTCCCGGTGGACAGGTATTCATGAGGAGATGATCAATTCAGATCTTCATGAGGGCTTGAAGCCCAAGGATGGATGGAGAGACCCTAGGCTTGGAGAAAGACAGTGACGATCGGTTTTCTCAGTGAAGGAAGATGATGTTTCCTTTAGAGGCACCCTGGCAGGCCTAGACGATGAGGGCTCATCGTTCCCCACCTGCACGTTGGCTTTGGAGACCTTAGACGTCACCCTAATAGCCCCATGACATCACCCAGGTCTAGTGTTTGACATTGAGAGATGTTGGGTTACAGTTTTGGCACGTGTGGCATTGAGGAGGACCTTTTGAGGCCCAACATTTTGCTAGATGACCTTAACGTCTCATGGAGGAGGCCTAACGTCACCCTAGGAAGGATGACGTCACCCTCTTTAGGGTTTAATTTTTGAAAATAAATTTAATTTTGAATTTTAAGAGAAAATTGACATGTAGGCTCTGTTTTGTGAAAAGATGCAATTTTTAGGTAAATAAGTCAGGATTTCCCATTTAAATATGGCTGGCTTATTTCATTTTTCATTATAACTCATCTCACAACACTTATGGACTGAAATTTTCACCCTCTTTAAGGGCTATTGGTTGAAATTACTAAGGCACGTGTCTTGGGGAAGCTTTATGGTGATGTATCTTGGCATTTTTCATGGTGGAATGGTCTTCAAGTAGGGTTTGACTTGATTATTCTTGGTGAAGTAAGTAGAAAATATACATTTTTATTCATGTAATGAATGTTTGTGGTAAATTTTGCTTATTTCACGTTGAATATTATGAAATTGTTTGTTTAAACCCTAGGGGAGAAACATAAGTGCTTGTTTCTCCCTATAACTTTTCTACTAGCATAAACTGTCAACTATACATTGTTTAGAAGTGATTACTAGAGCCCTAAAGTGTTAGCTCTCTAGTAACTTCACTCTAATTACTAAATATATTTCAAAATCCCTTAGCCTAAGGAAGGAAGGTGTGCTAGGGCCTAGAAGTGCCTACTCTAGAGCAAAACCCATTCTTAATACTTAGATGCTTGAGGCCTTGAAGTGCCAACACCTCTTGCATCTACCTCTTTCCTTGGACAAGTCTTATCATTGTTTTATTTCCCAAGTGATATTGTTGTTGTCATTGACTCCATAAGCCCTAAAAAGGCACTAGTCCACTTGCTTAGTGGATGGCTAATCAAACAAACACTCAAACTTCAATCCCTCAAGCTTTTACTAACAAATGCTAACACTAACTTAGCATAAAACACTAACTTACTTGTTGTTATAAACATTTGGTACAACCATCTAAAAGCAACAAATTTTATGCATAATTCATATTATTTGCTAGCTTATCACCTCAGAAAGTGCTTGTGACAAATCAATATCATTCTAAGTAATAAATGTTATCTTTTCATTGTCTTTTCAAGCATTTTTGAGGCATTTTTCTTGCAACTGTTACAAAATATATATTGTTGTTTTACACTTTCATTTTGCTGCAATTTTATATTAGCTAGCATAAATTTACTTGGTTTACTATCCTCTGAAGCTTTACTATCATTTTTGTACTTGAAACTACCATGTATTTGCTCTGTTGTTTTGTCTGAGGTAGGTATACTTCGACATCTTCATTCTCTTCATCCCTCCTGGACGTAGACCTTGTGACACATTCTAATTTGAGTGACCAGTGATAGAGGGGGTATCTTTATCCTATCCTTAGCTTACCCAGCTCTTTAGGTCACTAGGGACGCCTCCCTTGGGGTAGATCTCCTTCTACTCCTAAAACATGGGGATATCCTACTGAGGTGACAGTGGTAGGGCATCCTGTTTGTTACACCAATTTCCCTCACTTGCCTTGGGCTTTGGGCAAGTACAAATTGTGTGATAACATGCATGATTCCTTGTCTCATTTGAACATTTGTATCCTTCCACAATACACTACCAAAATCTTTTTACAACAATTATGAAAGTCATTTCATCACAATGAGGTTGTGGTAGTGCTACAACATGAGGTTAAGTCACATTGCCCAACCAACCTTTGTGAATTGAAAGGTAACATGCCTATAGCCATATCAATATCACTTGTGTCCACATAACTCTTTATATTTAAAAACCAAAAAATAAATAAAAAATCAAGCAAAAATATCTTATTAAAACATTTTTTTTGCATGTCATCATTGTATCCATATTATCAGGGTGAGGATAAAGATCATGCACTAATAATGTGAAGATGCACCAATGTTAAATATTTTTCATATATGTGTGTATGTATGTATGTATAAGCCCCAAGGGTCACCTCAATCAATTGAACCATCCACTCAATGCATGTTGTTGATGGGGAGGCCATAGGTTACATCTTCAAATCAGGTCGAATCCTTAGGGCCAAGAAAAATTCTAAGGATCCATATCTTAAAGTGCAAAAACCTTGGTGAATCTCACTAAGTCTTAGAATATCAACCATAAAATGCTTGACAATATTTCTAAGTCTTAGAATATCAACCATAAAATACTTAGCAATAATTTTATAAAAATATTCAAATTTCCTAAGATTTTATATAGTTTGTATAAGACTTTGATGAATTTTAGAGTAAAATACATATAGCATTTGAGCTAATCATTTTAGCATTTGAGCTAATCATTTTAGAAAATAATAAAACTTGGTTATTCTAACAATATTTATCGTGTCTCGTTTTTATGAGTACATTAAAAATTATAAAGCAATAACCTTATTCTTTATTTATATATAACATTGATATCATTTACATAGTTCCAGAGTTATTACGCGAAATGCGTTGTGTTAAGGGCAATGCTTCTACAAAGTTTCGTTATGGGGCTAAAGCCATTTGTATGTCGACATGTGTCATCTGACGTGTCATACCCGCCTTCCCCGTGAGGTAATACGACCAGGAATGCCTTTGATTAGCGAGAAAACTAAGCCCACTTATAGAAGTTGGCATTAGCTTGTCAAGTTAGGGAACCGGTCAAACCATGCCTGCGAATTATCTCTATGACAGAATACCGGTAGACTCGCTTCGATTGATAGCATTTTTTTCGAAGCGAGAACATTAGTCGCAATCGGAAAGTCACTCCAATGAATTGGCCTAGTTTGGAGTGAGAATTCTTCCATATTTGGGCACGCATCTCTCCGTCAAGCAGTGAGAATTCTTCCATATTTGGGCATGCACCTTGAAACCAAGTTTCGTGGCGATGTTCATTTCACCACCTCCTCTTATGACATAATTAATTCCATCATCGAACGACATTGATCGATATTGATTGGAACGAATGAAAACTATGTTAACATTCAATAATTAGTAGGTTTTTTCCAATAATTAGTAGGTTGGATCTAGTTTATGCTCAAGATTAATTTTATTTGTTGTTATTATAATTCAAGAGTATAATTAACAACCGGTAAGTTACATATACTAATAATTTGTGATTTAGCAAGGTCTAGACATCCAAAGTCCGTCAAAATGGACCTATCTCCCAGAAGTCGTTTACCCATATTTTATTTTTAATTAAGGAAAATGATAGTGACGTCTAACTACTATGAATATGTGTTTACATGAATGTAGTGACATCTAACTCCTATGAATATGTGTTTACATGAATGATAGTGACGTCTAACTACTATGAATATGTGTTTACATGAATGTAGTTGGTGTTCTCCCAGAATCTATAGTAGTCTCCCACCGGGATGAAGAATGGACCCAACCTCTCGACTACTAACATATTCCTTTCCGATGTAGGAAATGCCATATTCATGGCCATCTCTTTAGGGATTGTCCCTTGAATGCTTCTCCTCAAGGGACTGCAGGAAAGGAAGAAATAGATTTGGAGGGTTTTACCAAGATTCCAAGAAAAAGGAAGGAAGATCGACGACAGTTGAAACAACCTATAAAAACTTAGAACAAAAGCTCAGGCAATAGCTTCAAGATCCTGGAAGGAGAACCCAGTGAAACCGAAGACAAA
Organism: Picea glauca; assembly: GCA_000966675.3. Taxonomy (NCBI): domain Eukaryota; kingdom Viridiplantae; phylum Streptophyta; class Pinopsida; order Pinales; family Pinaceae; genus Picea; species Picea glauca. The sequence continues at coordinate 980,336 of JZKD02S2222751.1, read as the reverse complement.
GAACAACCAATGGGAATGAAGACAAAAACCAAGGAAGCCACAGAAACCAAGGTAGAAGTTCTTAAACGATGCAAAACAAAGAAGGAATAAGAAAAGAAAGGAATCGAGGGGACATAAGTAACGATGAAAGAAAACCAATATTCAGCCTCAGACTTTGAAGAGGAATCATAACTGGATATACCTCGTGCTATGGAACTAGAATAAATTGAAATAGATCTGCCAACTCTGAGGGAGATACATGGATCTTCGACAATTATTAGCCTTACCATAATCCAACTCAATTGATTACAAAAAGACCTATAGCAAGGTAAGGGAAAGGATTCCAACCCCAGACCAAGATCTTCAACCTCAGGAAGTATGAGTATCAAGATCAATCCCCTTAAAGCCCCAAAGAAACCCTTAGGAGAGGAAAGAAGAAGAGGGAGAAAAAATTACCACCAAAAGATAGAAGAAACATGAGCATTGATGGTAGACTCAAGACAAGTGGTATGTCTACTAGATAACTATTTCCCTCCCCAACCCAAATGTTGATAATGAAAATCACATCCTGGAATATTAGAGGTCTGAACAACCCTTCCAAGCAAAGGATGATGAAGAAAAAAATCCCTATGATGAAAGAAGACATAATCCTCCTTCAAGAAACAAAGTGTGATGATAGTAATATCAAATGGATAACACAAAGAATATGGTTCGGGTGTGAAGCTAGATGGATAGCAGCTGAGGGTGTGTTTGGAGTAGTCGCCACCCTTTGGGATCTGAAAACAATGGATATGGAGAATATCTCTTCTAGCTCCAGGCTTCTCACCCTAAAATTCAAAACGAAAGGTACAGAGGAAGAGGATTACATCACAAATTCCTACGACCCCACTACTCCTAACCTAAAAAGGAATTTCCTAGATGAAATAAACCTACTAGGAGTTTCTTTGATTCACCAAGTTTGGATCCTAGGAGGGGAATTCAACATGATCACAACCCCCCTGGAGAAATAAGGAGGCCTGTGCAAGATCGAACAAGAGAGTAAGGTTTTTGGCTAGCTCATAGAAAAACTCATCCTGGTAGATGTTCCAACTAGGAATGGCCTCTTCACTTGGAACAATAAGAGAGGAAAAGAGCACAAGATAATAATTCATCTAGATAGATTCTTACTATCAAAGAAATCCATCCAAATTAAGTAGGGCATGTCTGGAGGAGTTCTCCCTTTCCAAGGCTCGGATCATTTCCCTATAGCTCTAGAGTGGTTGCATGTCTAGAAGTAAGGTCCCTCTCCTTTCAGGTGCGAGAAATTATGGCTTGACCACCTGGACTTCCTTACCAACCTAGACCTCTGGTGGAGATATTTGAAAGACCTTCATGGAATGAAAATGTAGCAATTCCAACAACAACTGAAGCATGTCCGTTTATGTCTCAGGAAGTGGAATAAAGAAGTATTCGGTAACATTTTGGAAGAAAATAAAAAATTAGAACAAGAAATGGAGGCCATGCAACAGAAAGGCATTCAAGTTATCTTCTCCTCGAACCTCATCGCAAGGGAGGCCAAAATCAGGGAGGATCTAGCCAAAAGAGAGAGGCAGGAAGAGATACTACGGCATCAGAAATCCAGGATCCACTGGCTAAAAGAAGGAGATAAGAATACTCACTTCTTCCATAATTCTCTAATTCAAAGAAGAAACATAAACAAAATTGTGTCTCTCAAAGCGCATGATGGAAACACCAAAGTGAAAAAGGAGGACATAGAGAATGAAATCTTACACCATTTCCAAAACCTCCTTTCAAAACCCAGAATAAATAGAAAAGAGGCTATCACTAAAATCATTGAAGCTATCCCTAGGTTGGTTCCCCCAGAGCAATCCAGAGCCTTGATGAAACCTCCCTCCATTGAATAAGTGGAAGATATTGTCAAATGTATGGCCTCAGGGAAGTCACCAAGCCTGGATGGGTTTATTGTGGACTTTTTCCAAGTTGGGTGGCCCATTCTAGGAAACGACATTTGGGAGGTAGTGGAAGAGTCCCGCAACTCTAAAACCATTATGTAGGCCTTCAACGCCACCTTCATCACATTGATCTCGAAGATCAAAGGAGAAAGTTAAGAAGATAAGTTTCATCCCATTTAATTATGTAATGTCATTTATAAAATTATTTCTAAATTGATAGCCTCTAGTTTAAAACCTATCCTCCCACAAATCATCTCCTCGAAGTAGGGAGGTTTCGTTGAGGGAAGGCAGATTCTAGACAAAATTATAGTAGCCCATGAGGCGATACACTTCCTCAAGGTGTCGAAGAAGGTGGGTATGATGATGAAACTGGATATGTCTAAAGCCTATGCCAGGATGAATTGGAGCTTCCTCCACAAGATGCTTCTAGCCTTCGGTTTTGAGGAAGGTTGGGTAACTTGGGTTATGAACTTGGTCACTATGACCTTCTTTTCTATCTTGGTGAATGGATCTCCAACCATGAATTTTAATGTCTCGAGAGGACTAAGACAAGGTGATCCTTTGTCCCCTTTCCTCTACATAAGTCTGGCGGAAGGGTTGGGTTGAAGCCTTTCTTGGGCCAAAAGTTGAGTAGTGATCAAGTGATTGCCCCTTCTTCAGGGAGAAGAGGCGTTGTCACATCTCCAATTTGTGTATGACAATATTCTAATGGGGTCCCCTACTGTTAAAGAAGTGAATAAGTTAAAAAAAAATCTAGACCTCTTTAAATTAGCTTCTGGCACAGTCGTTAACCAAGAAAAAACTCTAGTTTTCTTTTTCAACACTTCCCCCTGTATTCAATGACATCTAGCCACCTTGCTTGGCTTTCAAATTTCATCCCTTCCAGCCAAATACTTAGGAGCTCCCCTTCTGTCCAAAGCTCTTCACGAACCTTCCTGGGAGCTCCTTTTGGCCAAAATGGAAGCCAAACTCTGAAGTTGGACTCACCGTTCTCTTTCTCTACTGGGTCGCTCCCTCTTGATAAAGTTGGTGCTCTCAACCCTCCCTTTGTACCTTTTCTTAGTTCTAGATTCCCTGATGAAGTTCATTAAGAAAATTCAGAACCTCCAGCAAAAGTTTTTGTGGGGTGGCCCTTCAAAAGAAAAAAAAATGACCCCTGCTAGATTGGAACACTCTCTGCCAACCTAAGTCCCAAGGAGGATGATCCGAATTATTTTCAACACGAAATGAGAGCGGAGATATAATAAAGAAATGTACAGAGATATCTTAGATATCCAATAATATAACATAAATGTATCAAAGATGCAACCATAAACACAGAGATATAGTAATACACAATTTTCTATTAATGAGCGAAAATGTACGAAGACTGTAAAAATACAGAGTGAAAGACTTGCTAGAATGGTGGCAGCTTATCTCTGAGAAGAGATGTGTCCGCTACTCACATTCACAAGAAGATGATTTTACAATGAGGCTTCAAAGGCCTTTTTATCATAAAGAAAATACAAAACCCTAACCCCGGAAGATGAAAAGCCAACAGTTTTGTGGACCCTGTTTTGGGTAGTTTGGTGCATCAACTTCCCGGGGGCATAACTTTGGCAGACGATCTTTGTTTTGGGCGCACGATAGGTTGTTGGAAAGGTATCGTCAAGGAGATTCATTTAGGGGGATCAATTAAAGCCTTCAAATATCATTGACAAGATCGATCCCAAAAACCCTTCATTTAGGCCCTCAAAATAGCCCCGGAAGTTAAAACCTGCTAAAAATAGTAAATTAACAAAATTGCCAGAAAACTATTTTGAGCCAGTTGGAAAAGGTGGGTGGCCACCGATATCCACCTGGATCAATTCTCCCTCCTTAGGAAGCAATGGTATCCATTGCGTTGAGTGCTCGGGGGAGAGGGAAAAGCATTTGTTGAATCTGCATCTTGATGAGTTGCTTGCCTTGTTGGAGAAGTTGCGTTGCTTAGCTTGTTGAAGGTTGTCATGAACATGTGGCTGGAAGGGTTGGAACTTTTTAACCAGTCAGGATACATGAGATGCCTGTGTGGAGAAGGAATCTTTACACTTTGTTGCAATCTTGTTGACCTGCTTTTGTTGGATAGATGGTGCTTGTGCCGAGGTTGTAGTGGTTGCAGTATCCTTATGTTCACCTTTTGAACAGATTGTGAAGACGATGAATTTTGTAGTATGAGATACTACCTTGCGGCACTGTTTAGGTGGAACATTAGTCGTAACTACCTCTGGTATTCTGTAGAGATGACCCCCTAGAGAAACAATGACATTGCGGGGTCAAGACTCATAAACAACATGACGCTTCCACATATATGGTTGGCCCAAGAGAACATCACAAACATCCAGTGGGGAAACATCACATAAAACCTCATTCTTGAAGGGATGGATGTCGTATGACAATAGACACTGTTGGTTGACACAAATATCTCGTCCCTGGTGAAGCCACCCGATGTTGTATGGTTGCGGGTGTGGTGTTGTTGACAATTCCAACTGTTTGATGACCTTTGCTGAGATGAGGTTCTTTTGGCTTCCACTATTAACAATAAAATGCAGCGGGGTCCCCTTCACCCACATCTGTGAATGAAAAAGGCGCTCCCCCTCTTCAGGATCTGTTGGTTCTTCTGGTTGAATTCCTGCAGTCACAACAATAGCAGTGGGGTCTACGTCGATGATTTGTCTTTTACCAGTATTTTCAGAATCAGATTATGAATTAGGGTTCGGCTCCTTGTCTTTGATCTCGGCCACCAATGACTATTTTGAGAAACATTCCTCGGTATTGTGCTATGGGATTTTGTGGAAATCGCACCATTTTCCGGTGTCCTTCTTTGTCTTTCGTGACCCTTCTTTTCTTGTGGCTTGGACTAGTTTTTGGGAGACTGTTTGTTAGGGTTGTCTTTATCATACTTTGGTTGTTGCAGATTTGCAGAACCAAACTCCCATTTGTTCTGGTGCTTAAATTTCTACTCGATTTTAACAACATATCGATAAGCAACACCAAATGATGAGATGTCCAGAAAATCCATTTCAGTTTGGATGTATCTGTGTAGAGCCCCACGATATTTCAGAACCAAATGTCATTTGGAGTCTTTGATACCCAGCTTGGTGCATAAGGTATGGAAGGTATTGGTGAAATTCAGAACTTCTTGTCCCCTCTCTTACCGCACTGTGGTCCATCTCGTGTACTGGTCCTCATAGTTGCCAACAGGGTAATATTGTTCCTTTACTGCATCCACAAAAAAATCCCAAGTGGGCTCTACCCCATATATTCCAGAATCCTCTATGGAACTTTGCTCCTAGTAATTTTCCCACCAATGTTTGACATGGGGGAGAGATTTAAGGAGTGTGAAGGTGATCTTTTCCCTGTCGGAAAAATTATGAACAGAGAAATAACCTTCTAACAGATTTAACCATTTGTCTAGGGCATACACATCTATCTGACCTTCAAATATGGGAATATCAAAATTAACCTTTACCTTGAAAGGAGAGGTGCTTCCAAAGTGGTTTTTTGGTGAATATGCACCTGTTGATATCGATAGGCATTGAAGGATGTGAGAAAAATTCTCCATCATTTTGTCCCTCTGTCGCGTGAGAGCTTGCTCAAGCAATAGATTGATAGAATCGTCTGCTCTGTCGTTTTTCTTTTCTTCCGCCATGGAGGGTTTCTTGGGCGTGCGAGAGTGATTTTCTTCAAGAGATATAAGCTCGAGACCCAACTTGCTATACTTAGACCTTGTCCGGGACATGCACTGAAAAAAATGATCAAGAGCAGCCTGCTCTAATACCACTAATCCGAATTATTTTCGGCACGAAATGAGAGAAAAGATATAATAAATAAATGTACAAAGATATCTTGGATATCCAATAATATAACAAAAATGTATTAGATATGCAACCATAAACACAAAGATACAATAATACATAATTTTCTATTAATGAGCGAAAATGTACAAAGACTGTAAAAATACAGAGTGAAAGACTCGCTAGAATGGTGGCATCTTATCTCTGAGAAGAGATGTGTCCACTACTCGCATTAAAAAGAAGATGATTTTACAATGAGGCTCCAAAGGCCTTTTTATCATAAAGAAAATCCAAAACCCTAACCCCAGAAGATGAAAAGCCAACAGTTTTGTGGACCCCGTTTTGGGTAGTTTGGTGTATCAACTTCTCGGGGGCGTAACTTTGGCATACGATCTTCATTTGGGGCGCACGACAGCTCCTTGGAAAGGTATCGTCAAGGAGGTTCATTTAGGGAGCTCAATTAGAGCATTCAACTATCATTGAGAAGCTCGATCCCAAAAAATCTTCATTTAGGCCCTCAAAATGGCCTCGGAAGTTAAAAACTGCTAAAAATAGTAAATTACCAAAATTGCCAGAAAACTGTTTTGAGCCAGTTGGAAAAGGTGGGTGGCCATCGATATCCACCTAGATTAGAGGACTTGGACTAAAGGATCCCCAAGCTTTCATTTCTACTTTGGCATCCAAACTTTGGTGGAGATGGATCAAAACCCCTTCAACCCTATGAGCCAGAATTTGGAGGAACAAGTATGCCCCCAATATCCCATTGCAAAGCCTAATTAGAGTGGAAGGAATCAGACCTAGTTCTCTGATTTGGAATAATTCTTGTCAAAACCGTGACCTGGTTCAATCTCATTTCTTTTGGGAAGTCCATAATGGGACCTCGACCCTTTTTTGGGTTGACGCTTGGGAACATAATACCATCTTAGATGAAGAAGAAAAGTATCTAGGCCTACACTTCACTTTAAAGCATGCAAGCTATGTGAAGCTGCACCATTACTGGACAACCTTTCAAACCAATGGCAACTCTACCTTGAGAACTTGCAAACCCTTAGGAGAATGGCCAGTTTAGTGGAATGAGTAGTCGAAAGACCTGGCATCTAAAATTCTTCAAGAGAACCAGGTCGAAACCAGAGATGGGGAGGACATCATTTGATGGGGCCACCAAGGAGATGGATATTTCCAAGTGAAAATATCCTACCAATCCATGTAGAACCCAAGCAATTCCCATAACATAACCATTTCGGGGAAAATTTGGTCCAAATATCACTGGCCCAAAATTTCAACTTTTTTATGGCTGGTAGCAAACAGAAGGGTCTTAAACTGGGACCATCTTTTGCGAAAAGGATTTGTAGGTCCATCGATGTGTACATTATGTCACGAAACAGAATAAAATCTTGATCATCTATTGAGCAACTATGGAATCAAGGAGCAATCAATTTCCAAAGGACAGACCTGAAAAAAGATAATGTTATAGAGACTATAGAATCCTGGAGCGTTAATCCTTTTAGCAATGCCATCATTAATAGATCCTGGGAGATTTATCCAGACATCCTCATGTGGAATGTGTGGAATGAAAGGAATCATAGAATATTCAAAGATAAATCCCTTACCATAAACCAAATTTGGGAAATCATCAGCGGAAATGTGAAAGAATCGATTGAGGTAGTTTCTTGGTCGTCCCAAGACCTCTAGCTGGAATCCTTTGAAGTAGACATATTTAAAAGCTGGAATCCTGGTTTGTGCCTAAATAAATTGCACTGGCTCTGAAGGTAGGGAGAACGCAGATTCGGGAGCAATGGCCTTCTCCCTGGGAAGGTTTTATAAATTTAAACTTTGATGGTGCATCCAAAGGAAATCCTAGTCCGATAGGAGCAAGAGGATTCTTTAGAGACCACAAAGGACAAATTCTTCTCCTCTATGCGTCCAACTTGGGAATTGCAATGAACAATGCAACAAAGTTGGTAGGTCTCCGACAAGGCATAACGATAGCCAAAGAGTGTGGATTTTCGGCCTTGGAGGTAGAGGGTGACTCTCAATTAATCATGAGAGGTTTGCAAAATATCTTGAACAAGGTTATGACAGATAATATCTCTAATAATTGGTGGTTGAGCCATGGCCTCTCAATTCAGTAGCGTATGGTAACTTCTCTAGCATCTATCATCCTTGAATAGACAAGAAGGAAGGAAAATGCAGTGGCTGATTGCATGGACAACCTCGACGCCACAATGCAGGAAAGGTATCGAATTTGGTGCTCGGGGGACCCACTACCAAGAAGGATGGAAGAGCAGATCCAAAGAAGTTGCCACACTGATTTGACTGCATGGAGGGAAGCGGTTGAGCTGGCCAGAAGGGACACTTGGATTTAGGATCGACACCATGATGCAAGTAAGGAGGATAGATGGCCTGAGACAATGACCATAGGTATAGTGGAGGGACAGATTCCCATCCATGAAAGGGGTCTGCAACCTAATATAGAATGAGAGGACAAGCGACAATCTAGACCCATCTGAGAAAATGAGGACCCACTTATGGTTAACGATAAGGAAAACTTCAAGAGGCCGATAGAGGATCAATTGGTTTAGGGTTAAATCCATGATGAAGTGAAGTGTTGTCGAAGCAAGGGCCAATGAGGCCAGTACAAAAGGGAAAACTAGTTATCAATGTAAGAAGTGGTCGCACGTTGCAAGCACTCTTGATGACTCGATATAATTGGTAATTGGTCTAATCACCTACTGAGAATATTAGTAATATATACCACAGACACGATCTCCTGAGAGCAGAGTACCATTTCAATATCTTTAATGATAGGGTTTTTAGCCATAAATATGAGGGAAGATTGCATAGGCATCACATTTTGAGCTACTCTAGTATTTCCATCCTGCTCCTCTTTTGGTCGATTCTCAAACTAGGGGAGAGAATGGTGCGTCATTGGAACAAGGAGAATAGGAGGGATCAAGTAGGATGACATGACAATGAAGAATCATCGTCTAGAGGCCAAGGTCACCTCTCCAGAGCTAAGAAGGAAGCCAGAGCTGCCGAGGAGCATTTTTCAGTCCATAGTGCGATGGAAGAAATTTAGGCGACGAATGTTATTGAGGACCATGTCTTATCCCAAATAAAGAGGATCAACGAGGATGAGATAATCAAGGAAGCGATCAAGTGGGTGTCTGACCCTGCTAACCCAAGGACTAGAGATACCATGTATTTTAGGATGGTGGAAGCATATTGGATGGTCAAAGAATTGGTGGCTCAGGTCGTTAATGAAACATGTCAGGAGAATTCATAGATCCTCCAAGCTATTCACATTCTAGAGGGAAAGTTTGAAATTTTGTGTGGATCACAACATGGCATCAAGTTTAGGGTCAACCAGTCGGAGCAACATCCAGTGCAACAAGAGAAAGGACTGGAAACTGAGTCTCCTCCAGGCTCTCTTCAATGTCCAATTCTAGTCAATGAAGAAGAACAGAAACCTCGGGCAGATTTCTCTCCTTGCCGGAAGGAATCCAGTAGGCAAGCCAAACCAGAAGTAGGGAGCATCATCGGGACAACCAAGAGAGAGATGAAGTGTGTGTCAAACACTCAGTAGGATTTTTCTAGCTCGATGTTTTCTAGTGTTTTTTGTCTTGTTTTCGGTCAGTCTGTTAACGACCCTATTATTATCCTATCTCTGGAACTTTGTTCAAGTCTCATCTCTGGAACTTTGGTAAAAATAACAACCTTGAAAACTATGGAAATGATGAACATGGTTTAGGGGTCTGGTTTCCCTTTGAGGCAGACCCCCTTGTTATCTCCTTTTTTGTACCATATTTTGTGATATAATAGAAGTTTCCTTCCTTTTTAGTTATAAAAAAAATAGTAAAGTAATTATTTCGATCTTATTAGATTTCAACTTATAATTAAATGAAAAAGTTGGAAAACAATGTTTTACAAACCAATGAGTATGCAATCAAGACATTTTTCTTAGGAGGATTTTTTCTTTTAACTTTGGGCATGTTGACTTTTTTGTTCAATTCATAATAGTGAAGAAGTATCCTCATTTATGACTAATAATTTCGTGGATGGGAGATTTAAAAATAAATTATTGTTAAGTATAATTTTATTATTTTTAAACAATTAATTGTTTTTTGTAACTTATCTATTTAGAAAGGTGCTTTGTAAACATTTACTTTCACATTATTAGTCTAAGGGGTTAGCTCAATTTGTTGTTGTAAATGTTGTTGGGCATTCGGCTAGTCCTGAGATGGTGAGTGCCTGGTGGAAATATCTTTTGTAAGGCACTCTACATCTATGGGTTTACTACAAATGTCATCCAAGAATGTGGGAAAGTATCCTTTGGGGCTTCCTTGCGAGTTTTTCCTTGCAAGAAAAATTCCTGAGGGGTTAGGTCAATCAATTGTCACCAATGGTAGAAATGTACTTCACTTTACAATCCCATCACCCCCCTGCATCCCCTCTTTTCCAAACCTTGTCCCTCCTTATCATTATCCAATCCTTCCCATGGTTGGAATGAAATAATGTTGTTCCTATAATGAGCTAGAGTGACTAAGCAACCTTTTGAAAAACAAATTGCTTGAAAAAAAATACCATAGATTGTATAGTGTTTTATCACTTCCCTTTAAATGTGTGGGATCTCAGTCGATTACCCTAGCTATTATTTCCAGGTAGCGATTGCCAATCCTTCAAATCAGTTGTAGCTCAATGTCATCTGCTCTTCGTAAAGAAGAATATTCTATGGTTTGTGGTGCGAATTGTCGTGCTTGGCCAAACTTATAGAGAGAACCTCCCTAGCCTGACGGACTCGATGTTTGGGAAGGAATGTGGGTTTGGAAATATTAATCTACATGTTGGAGAGAGCTAGGGCAAATGTCCCTAAGTGATTCTCTTCCATAATGGTTGAGCATAGTAGTTGGTGTTAAGAAACAACCTCGTTACTCATGTAGTGTTTTTTTCTCAGAGCCATCATGTTTGAATGTGATCGGGAAGAAGAGACAGGGGAAAGAGGAAAGTCAATTTTGTTTGAAGAGTGAGAATAAATGGGAAGGTATCTTGCTTACTTTTTTGCACCAGCGAAGGAAGTTAGAGCTAAGATTTCAGTAAAAATCTCTCCATGTTTTCCCCGCTAAGCATTTTCCCCTTATAGGACCATTGGGTATGTAATTTCTAGTGATCGTTGTTTTAAAGGCCCGTTTTCATGTTCATGATGGATATTTGTGTGATAGAGGAGGAATTGGGGTACAATTTGGTGGGTAGCTTGTTTCAAACGAGGAATTTTGGGCTTTTATTTCAATTCATTTGCAAATATTTAGTGAAAGAGGGAGGAGGTCCATGCATTTTGTTAATAATTTCCCTCTGCACAACAAGCCTTTGTGTAGATGAAGTCTTTTGAACAATTATTTGAGTCTCCGTGAAAATACTCAGTAAAGTAGCGGAAAAAAATGGTGCGTTTTGACTATAAATTGGTAGCTGACAATTATTTAAATAGTTGTGCAAAAATGGTAAAATCATGGAAAGCGAGGAAGTTTTTAATTTTATGTGAAAATACTGAATAATTTCAGCAAAAAAAAATTTGTTTTTTGATAAAAATTGGTAGATGCTCCACAATTACTTTTGTTGAGAAAATTTGAGATTCACACTTCGGGTCATAACCAAGTTAGTGAATTAGTACTTCTACAGATTATTTCTCGTAGCACACCGCACAAATAAAATAAAATGTTATAATTAGGATGATAATGGCACTGGCTACAACCAACACATATTATGTACCAAGCGACTTTCATATGTAGATTTTAGTTATCTCAATTTAAAAGATATGTACTTCATGCCTGACTAATTGTTGATTTTGACGATAACAAAAAAAACAAAATTAAATGCTTCGTACTCAAGTACATGTTGTTCCATCCCAATGTACTTTTCCTCTCTCTTTCATTTTGTTAGTAAAATTATTTTAAGCTAGATTGAAAAATCCATAATTGTTTGAGTATTAATTTTGAATTAGATGGAAAAGATTTAGAATTATTGGAAGATTAAAATGTACAATGCGAGAATAATGCGCTTAAATTATGCGAAAATCAAATACAATAGACTCATACCTCGACCCTCTAAAACAAGGATGTAGGTGCACATATAAACCTTGAAATTAATGAAGTGAATCCTTCATTTCCACTAAAAGATTAACTAACAATTTAACACTAAAATAAGATAGTACTTGCTAGGTTGAGATGAATTTTGTTTTCTAAAAAGGAAAAGTGGGACTGATGTGATGAAGAACTATTGCGCTACCATCTTCTTCAGCCCAATTTCCATTTATAGCCTTCCAAAACTTATTTTTCATGGATTTTCAAAGCTTCTCAATGCTGCCATATGTCAATATGGTTTAGTTGGCATATGGATGTAGATAGGGTACTCTCACTTGTGAATGAATTTCAAATCTCAGTTCTCTCCCTTGGAAGTTCTTGCTAGCAGCCCCCTTAGTAATAAGATCTACATCAATAATGCAAGCAGTCAACCTAGAATCCCATAAACAACATGGAATTCAACGACTTGGGTTCTAGTCCCCATTCTATCACATAAGACTAAGCATGCAAAGAAAACTTCACAACAACAAGAAGGAAACACATTATCCTTATTCTTCTTATGACCCACCTTTGAATGATATTTTAGTGTAGCAGTTGTTAGTGTGCAATCTTAAGCTTTTTTAGATGCATTTGCATTGAATCCCATCCCCAAGGAAATTGAAGATTATCCCAACTTAGTGTGTTAGATCTTAGTATAAACATGCTAATGAGAACATATCTTGTGGATTGTTCTGTGCATTCTAAAGTGAAGCAACAAGCTATTAATGTCGAGGAGGAATACAATAGAGTAATATTTTATTATTGCAGTGATACCATTCCACTTACACAAATATGGAATGACAAAGATGGAGTATCATGTAACCATTGTTACACTCACAAGAAAATAATACAGGAAAACAAAAATACTCCCACAACCATTATCTCCAAATTTCCATGATTCCTTCCATGATAAAATGCTAACAAACAACAAATGCAACAACCCTCGAAAATACCAGTAGTTACCATTATCTCGCATATTTTATGAGTAGTTAAAATAAGTTTAAAGAATGAGTTATGTGGAGTTTTCAAAGGAAGTATAGATAAACTTGATTAAATCTATGAAAGAATGAGTTAAGGAGTACCAAAATGAAACAAGACTTTTATTTTGTCTTTGAAAGAATTAAAATCAAATAAGATTTGTTATTGTTGTATAAAATACAATATTTTTTTTAAACTAGAATAGAAAAGGATTTTTATATATTAAAAGAGGGCTATGCCATGCTACAACGGTTACATACTGTTGATTAAGGTTGGTTGTCATTGATGTCAACCCTTGAACAAAGCCCCATAGCACAAAGGTTTGGGTAATGGACCCAAGATTTTTTGATGTAAATATGAATCATTATTATTTTGTCATGGTTGATAAGAAGTAAATATGGATGAACTCCAAAGTGGTCCGCTTATGGTGAAAGCCCTCACAGGAAGACGTTTTGCGGAGTAAGAGAACCCATTCTTAATTGTGGAATAATGAGATGAAGGATAGTGAATTTGTCAGGGAAGATATCCTATATGGATAGTGCTTGTACTTCCATTTCCGATGGTATGTGTAACATCACATAAATCCTCACGGTTAGAGAGTTATGGCCATGAGAAGTTGGAGACCGTAGGTTTGGGTAATGGACCCAAGTTTGTTTGATGGGTAATGGTATGAGTTATGATATATTTTCAGATAATACTATTCTATATGGATAGTACATGTCATGCCATTTCTGGTGGTAT
>JZKD02S2222751.1:944190-965871 GCA_000966675.3 Picea glauca | reverse complement strand
ACTGGAAAACAAAGGAAGTTGGTGCTTCCAATGAATGTAATTCTTCAAGACATATAAGAAAAAACATTCTGTGGTTTTCTCCTGATTTGGGTTTCCACGTAAAACACTGGTGTACCATATATGTGTATGATTGTTCATTTGTTCATTGCTTATTTACTCTACAGTTATTGGATGATAATGTTTCATTGATATACCACTTGGATTATATGGTTGAAAATGATTAAATTGCTCTATTATTGATTCATCCCCCCTCTCAGTAATCCAACACATACAACAGTATTCAAAATTTCCTACTGCACAATTCTATAATCTATACATAGTATACTATCCTTATACAAGGTTTCCATACTAGATTTCTAGGTGATTCCACACATTGCCTACTTGACAAATTGATTCAAAATAAAAATGGACTTAAAAAACATACATAATATTATGGATGAGCGTTGCCTTTTGCTTCTTCTCCTTCGTCCAACTAATGAGAACCTTGTTATTCAATGTCCATTGGGTCCCTTCCTTAGCTAATCATCTCATCCTCCCTTGGTCCTTGTATTCTAGATGCCATATTGTAGGATGCCAGAAAGAGCAATTCGACATATGTCACTGCAACAAGGATGTGAAACCTACTACACTCTACCTCTAGGGTGTCTATTTTTTGGTTATGATGAGAAAGGAGGGCCAAGACATTGGCCTCCAACTCCTCTAATTTGGTGCCTCAAAATTTTTCTGAATTCCTTATGCTCTGGATTTTCCATGATTCTAGTGTGCAGGGATTAGTCCAGATACCAAATCTCAACCCCAGTTAAGTCCCTGTAAGTCCCTCGTCTAACTACTTTGAAATACAACAAAAGGAACAATGAATTCCCACTTCCTCGATTTCCACTCTCAGCAAAGAAAAATAGATCAGAGATACAAGAAAACAGATTCAAAATATGACACGGGAGATACCTAAATGATATTTCTAGCATTAAAGAGATGGATGAGAGGAACTCCCTTGTGCTTCTAGACCTCTCTCTTTTCCCAAAACATTGATCAACTTGGAACACCACACTTCCTTGCAATTGAATCCTGACAGAATTTCAACCTCTGATTATTCTCTTGACGCACCCCTTGAGGCTTCTCTCCAAATTGATAACCATGGTGTTTTTGTAACCCCTCATCCCATATATTCCAAGACCATATCCAAGAACACATTCAACTTCCCCATATGTGAAATAAAGGATCGCGAGTGTGAGTTGAACATGCCACCTGCCTGACAACCCATTTAAATCACCACCTTGCACTTTGGCAAAGGAGCCTAGATATGAAGGATGCATTTAAAAATCGAGGGGGAATTAGAGCCCCTCCTTGTCATCTAGAAATATTGATAACCCTTGCCCATTTAACATTAGATGACTATGGGATGTGTAGGTTGATATTAACTCTAATTTTTCGAAGGGATCCCTAAGGAATATCTCTCGCAATATTTTCCCAGAGGTATGCCTCAACGTTGAGCTCCCTTTTGATATGTACAAAACTTATCTTTCTTGAAATTATTTGCAATTCCGTTAATGATTCTAAGCATTGTGCTTAATTTATTCTCAAAAGAACTTCTTTGCTCATTGATTTCTCTAATGACCAATAGAGATTCCCCAAGCACTATCAATTTTTTTTATTCCTGCCTCCTTGGTGATGCTGAGCCCACTCCAAAGAGAGTAAACTTCCAACAGGTTATTAGAAACACTCCCAAGTCCCCAGGAATAATTTGCAATTGGAATTACTCTTGGATCATGAATTGCACTGCCCCCCCCCCCTACACCTACCACCCCTAAAATACAAGATATACCAAATGAAACTTGAAATAATTTTTTAAGGGCATTTATGGAATTATCACATCTATTTTTTAATCAGCGTTTGGGACCAAACAACTATGATCGATTATCATGAATAATATTTACTTAATATGTATGAGGAATGCACAAGAGGCAAATGAGGTACTTATTACTATTCAAGTAAAAGAAGATTTTTTACCTAACATGTATGAGGAATGCACAAGATGAAGTTAAGTGATTTAATTTGGATGATTTCATGTTTTTAGGGATTTTGTTTGGATGATGTCATGTTTCAAGGCCTCTTTTTGTACTATATCAAATTTTAACAAGTCGAATGGTTTAAATTTTAACTTTTTAATTATAATGAATATTGTGGGTTTTAGGATGGATTTTTGTATATTTGCAAGTGTGGTTTGTAAATATAAACTCCAGATACGACAACTTAGCTTATACACTAACTAATAATACCTTGTTTTAGCATATCAAATTGTAATGATAGTATATATAGAAAGCATACCTCAAAGCTATGGTTTGTTTTCATGATCTCAACATGTTCAATCCAGTGGTTAACAACCACATCCAAACCCTTGGTAAATATTCATGTTCCATCCAAATCCCCAAATGTTCAAACAACATAAAAACTTGAGTTCACGTCGGCATTTCCTTTCCCTCGCTTCGGGGTTATGCTAGTGTTATATAAAGAACTTAAAAAATAAAATTGGATTCGCAAGGGATGATATGCTACGAAAGTGAATTTCCAAGGTCTAATAAGATTTTGTGCTTTCTTTTCTAGGGAGTATGGGATTATACATAAGCAAAGAGATCTACAAGAAAATTAATTGCAATGCCAAAGGCATCCATTTAATGTGCATAATCATCTTAATACAACTAATGTGTGTATCTTTAAAAAACCTAAAACAAACTTATACAAGTGGCAACCCAAAACCAAGTTTTAGCACAAGTTTGCAATCTAAGTGTTAGTAATCAATGGGCCACACTTTGCAATAGCTATAGAGTATCATTCACATCATCAAAAGGATTTTTTCATGATGATGATAAGAAAATATCATGTTTAAAAAATTTATAGTCGAATCTTGTTTAAAGAAGTTAAGAAATTAAAATATAGGAATATTTTAGTCTGAAAAATTAACAAACAGATATCAATTGATTTAGTTGAATCAACTATACATTTAGAAGTCAATGTAGTTGACTATTATTTTTGTTAGCAATCTTGGAATCACAAAGAGTTGTGAATTCTACCCTAAATTTTGAAAAACTCTAAAGATGAGTCCTTATGTGAATTTAACCCTATGATCTCAACTTGTCTTGACCCAACCCTTTGTCATTTGAGTCCCTCTTCACTCTCTATTCTGACTTAAACTCAAGAGGATCCCACCACCTAAACTACACTGGAGGCATATGGTTCTGTTATGATTGGGGAGGTAAAGGCACCGATTCCATGCTTTTAACAACTTCATTCTATTTATATTCTATGATGGACATAATTTCATCTCTCATGGATGCATCTTTTAGGTTATGAACTATCGTCATATGGTAATGTTCTACAACTCCTATTTACTTTCCATATGTATCTATATTCTTATGGTTGTGATCCAAATTTTATGAGCATAACGAAATGACTACAGATTATTAATAGGTGCTTAACACAAAATAATAGAGATATAGTAAAACTAGTTTTCTATTCAATAACAAAATAAGTTGAAATTGTAAAATGCAGTGAAAACAAGCTTGCTAGAATGGTGGCGGCTTATCTCTGAGAAGAGATGTGACGGCTGCGCTCATTCGCAAGAAGATGATTACAATGAGGCTTTGAAGGCCTTTTTACAATAAACAGGAATGCAAAAAACCCTAGACATCCAAAAACCTAACCCTAGGAGATGAAGCGCCAAAAGTCATGTGGGCCCCATTTGGGTAAGTTAGTACATTAACTTTTCGAGGTCGTAACTTTTACATACAATCTTTGTTTTAGGCGTGTGATAGCTCATTGGAAAGGTATCATCGAGGAGATTCATTTTTGGGTATAAATCATTTCGTAAGCTATCATTGAGTTGGTTCTATCCATAAAAACCTTCATTTAGGCCCTCAAACTGGTCCCAGACGTTAAAACTACTAAAAATAGTAAATTGCCAAAATTGCCAGAAAACTATTTTGAGATAGTTGGAAAAGGTGGGAGGCCACCGATATCCACCTGGATCAATCCTCCCTCCTTAGGAAGCAATGGTCCCCAGTGCGTTTAGGTCCCTTGTCAGATGAGGAAATTTATGTTGAATCTGGCCTTGGGTGAGCCACTTGCCTTGGTGCAGGAGCTACCCTTCTTTGACGACTCAATAAAGCTGGATCCTTTGTTGTCGAGTGCCATTTATCTGTGTGTCCACAATATGATCATTATATGTCTATTGTATGCATTCGGGGTTGAGCTTAGTTGGTGTCAGCTGTTTTGCTACTTCTGAGGTGTCCAATAATGGTGGGAAATAAGGGTGAAGGAGATCCACGTTGAACACTGGGTGCAAGCCAAGGAAAGGAGGATTGTTGAGCTAAAAATCATTATCCCCCATGGTCTTGGTGATGGTGTACGAACCATAACAGAGTGGGAAAATCTTCCGATGGTGTCCTGTAAGGCGTTCTTTCTGCAAGTGCAACCAAACTTTGTTGCCCACCTGAAACTTATGTGGCACCTGATGTTGATCATGGTGCTATTTGTACTTGTCATTGGACTTTTGGAGGATATCATGAACCTGTTGGTGGATGTGTTGGATCTACTCAATGAACTAGGTGGCTTTGTCAGCTTTAGTTGGAGTAGGAGATGAGTCGGTCGAGGTGACTGCAAGGGGAAGTGCAACATCTATGGGACCCAATGGTTGGAATCCCAACCCCACCTGAAAGGGGTTGTGGTCGGTTGAGCTATGCAGGGCTTGGTTATAGCTATGATGGACATAGGGAAGATTCTTATCCCATGTGCGAGGGTGCCGTGAATTATACATGTGGAGGATATGCACAATCATTCGATTTACGACCTTGGTTTGGCCATCTGTCTACGGGTGGAAGACTGGATTTGGTGAGCTTGGTGTCCAGCAGTGACCAGAGGCTCAACCAGAATGTGCTGAGAAATTGGCTGTCTTGATCTGAGACAATGGTTTGTGGGATTCCAAAATGTACCCAGACTCGTTCAAATAAGAGCTTGGCAGTGGCCTCTACTGTGATGTTCTTCTTGCAGGCAACCAAAATCGCCATCTTAGAAAAGCAATCAACAACCACAAAAACACAGTCGTTTCCCCACTTGGTGGATGGGAGGCCTGACATGTAGTCCATTTAGATGGATTCCCATGGCCTGTTAAGAGTAGGAAGAGGAGTGTACAGGCCCCGTTTCTTAGTGGTCGGTTTGGCAATCGTGCAGGTAGTGCAGGACCTGATATACTTGCTGACCTCCTGTCGAAGTTTTGGCTAGTAGAAATGTTTTTGTAGCATCACCACTGTCTTTTCGATGCCAACGTGTCCTGCCATCCGACTGTAGTGGGATTCCCAGATTAGCTTCACTTGCTCGCTTGATGGAACACATATATGGCCCAGAAAACACAACAACCCATCCTGAATATGGAAATTATCAACAATTGCATTTGTCCCAACATTTGGTAGGTGGTGGCGAAGTCTGCGTCTGTCTCGTAGAGTTGGGGCCATCCAGAGGTCTCATGGCCACAAGAGTCTAACACAGTTGTGAGTGTCATGATCGAAGGTCTGTTGAGGCAATCAACAATGCAATAGGTGCTTCCTGTTTTATACTTTATGTTGAGGTGAAATTGCTGCAAGTATGTGGACCACTTTTGATGGCAAACATTCTGCAATTTTCCTTGTGTCTGCATGAACTGTAGTGGATTATGATTAGTGTGGATGACTGTCTCCTTCCCAAGAATGTAGTGTCTCCACTGGTGGTAGGCTTTCACAATGGAGTACATTTCTTTGTCATAAGTAGGGTACTTACGAACAACATATGATAGTGTCTCACTATGATAGGCCACAGGGTGGCCGTGCTGAGTGAGAATGACACCCACAACATAGTTGGAAGCATCTGTCTCAATCTCAAAGGGTTGTTGTAGGTCTGGGAGTGAAAGTACTGGGGTTGAGCACAAGCACTGCTTCAAATCATCGAACGCTTATTGTTCAGACCACCCCACACAAAATTTTCCTTACCACTACCCCTGGTTATTTGGCTGAGGGCCCATGCAATATGGGAGAATCCCAACATGAACTTGCTGTAGAAATTGGCAAGGCCCAAGAAGCTTCGAAGCTCGGTGAGTGTGGTTGTGGCTAGACAGTCAAAGATGACTTGGATCTTGGATGGGTCCACATGTGTGCCATGCTGATAAATTGTGTAGCCCAGGTAATGGACCCTGTCCATGCTGAAGGAGCATTTTTCCAAGTTGGCGTATAGCTTGTGCTATCGCAAGGTGTACAGAACCTGCTGAATATGCTGCAAGTGTTCATCCCAAGTCTTGATGTAAATGAGAATGTCATCAAGATACACCACTACAAAATTATTGGTGAATGGTCATAGGATATCATCCATCAACCTCATGAAAGTGGCTGGCACATTTGTCAAACCAAAGGGCATGACCAACCATTCAAAAAGGCCTTCCTTTGACTTGAAGGCGGTCTTCTATACATCTATCTGTTCTATTTGGACCTGGTGGTAGCCAGACTTCAGATCAATCTTACTGAAGTATTTGTCCCCCGTGAGTTGATCAAGGAGGTCATCGGTTCAGGAAATCAGGTATCAATTTCTGACTGTGATTTTATTCAAAGCTCGATAATCAATGCAGAGTCGCCAGGTTCCATCTTTCTTCTGTACCAGCATGATTGGACTCCCGCAAGGTGATGAGCTGGTATGGATGTGCCCCTTTTGGAGGATCTCTTGGATCTGTCGCTTGATCTCCTCATTCTCTAACAGAGAGCGATGATAGACTGGCCCATTAGGCAGCAGTGCGTCGGGGGTTAGATTGATGGGGTGCTTGACCTGGCAGTGCAGAGGTACCCCAGTAGGTGAAGAGAATATATTTGAGTATTCTTCCATGAACTTGTCTACTTTCTTGTGTTGTGTGGAGGGGTCAACCATAGAGACCCTGGATGTGGCTATGATATTTTTCTTATTCTGAGAGTGAATCATGAATAAGACAAACTTCCCCACATGAGAGATGACCTTCCTGCATTGCTTAGCAGAGATCAAGGAAATAACACTAGGTGGGACTGCCTCGAGTATCCTGTACAATTTCCTGTTCAAAGTAATAATAACAGTATGAGGCCTAGACTCATATACAACATGACATTTCCATAAATAAGGTTGGCCCAAAAGAACATCACAAACTTCGAGAGGAGCAACATCACACAATACCTCGTCTTTGAAGGGCTTGATTTTGTATGACAGTCAACACTGTTGGCTGACGCAGAGATTGCTTCCTTGGTGAAGCCATCCAATGGTGTAGGGTTGTGGGTGTGGCATTGTTGGCAGGGCCAACCGCTTGATGACCACTGTTGAGATGAGGTTTTTCTGGCTACCTCTATCAATGATGAAGTGCCATGGGATTCCTTTTACCCACATCTATGAATGGAAGAGGCGCTCTCCTCAGCTAGCTCTTCTGGTTCACTGGGATGGGGCTTGGTGGTAGCAACGGTGGCACTGGGTTCCATGTCAATGATCCGTATGCCCCTTTCTGGTTTTGGCTCAGAGTCTGAATCTGCAATGACTTCTTTGAGTGGTAGTCAACAATGTTATGGCAAGGGCTCTTATGGAAGTCGCACCACTTTCTGGTATCTTTCTTTGTTTTTCCGATGTCCTTCTTTGCTTGCGGCTTGGAATGGTTGTCCTGATATTGTCCATATTTTCTCTGTCCTTTTTTCTGTGGGTTGGTGCTACCCCTTACTGGCTTTTTTTGTGAGGGGTTCCCAAGCCCAAATTGCCGCGTCTTCTGTTTGAGCTTCTGCTCGATTTTGATGACATATTGGTAGGCCGCACCCAAGGATGAGATGTCCATAAATTCCATTTTGGTCTGGATGTATCTATGTAGAGCACCGCAGTACTTGAGCACCATATTTCACTCTGAATCTTCGATACCCATCCTGGTGCGCAAGGTATGGAAGATATTTGTGAAATATGACTCTGCTTGGTCCCTTTCTTTCCGTAGTGTAGTCCATTTGGTATACAGTTCATCATAGCTTCCGACAGGGTAGCATTGTTCTTTAATAACATCCCTGAAGGATTCCCAGGTGGTCATGACTGTAAATAATGAGGGTTCCTCTGTTTCCTTTTGCTCACAGAAATTTTCCCACCAATCTTTGACATGGGGAATGACTTTGAGGAGTGCAAAAGTAATATTTTCTTTATCCGAAAATTTATGGACAGAAAAATACCCTTCTATTAGATTCAACCATTTGTATACAAAATCTACATCTATCTGACCTTCAAATATAGGAATATCTAATTTTATTTGTACCTTGAAGGGGACAACACCTCCGCTCAAAGAAGATGCATCGCCTGTTGGTAGTCATCAAAGGATTTGAGCGAAACTATCCATCATCTTGTTCCTCTGTTGCGTGAGGGATTCCTCTATCAACAGTTTGAAAGAGTCTCCCGTTCCATCATATTTCTTTTCTCCTTCCATGAGAATTCATTTGTGCATGTGATATTTTTTTTCCTCAAGAGAAACAAGCTCGAGACGCAACTCTTTTTACTCCCACCTCGTTGGGGACATGCATTAAGACGACAAGGAGAAGACCTCTCTGATACCACTGATCCAGATTTTATGAGTAGAATGAAATGAATACATATTATTAACAGGTTCTTAATAGAAAATAACATAGATACAATAAAAATGGATTTCTATTCAATAATGAAATAAGCTAAAACTGTAAAATGCAGAGGAAACAAGCTTGCTGGAATGGTGGCGGCTTATCTCTGAGAAGAGATGTGATGGTTGTGTTCATTTGCAAGAAGATGATTACAATGAGGATTTGAAGGCCTTTTTACAATAAACAGGAATGAAAAAAACCCTAGACATCCAAAAAACTAACCCTAGGAGATGAAGCGCCAAAAGTCATGTGGGCCACATTTGGGTAAGTTAGTACATTAACTTCTCGGGGTCGTAACTTTTACATACAATTTCCGTTTTAGGCATGTGATAGCCCGTTGGAAAGGTATCATCGAGGAGATTAATTTTGGGGCCTCAAATATTCCATAGGCCATAATTTATTTGGGTCTATCAAGAAAAACCTTCATTTAGTCCCTCAAAATGGCCCCAGAAGTTAAAACTGCTAAAAATAGTAAATTGCCAAAATTGCTAGAAAACTATTTTGAGCTAGTTGGAAAAGGTGGGAGGCCACCGATATCCACCTGGATCAGGTTGTTAGTTTTCACAACATTGGTCCTCAATTATTGGAAGTTTATGTGATGTATTGAAGGCACTGCAATGATTGGTTAAGGTGGTGTTGTTTGTGGAGATATTCCTGGCTAAGAAACATTGCCAAGGCACACTATGGAGATTTTAAAGACGTCCCTGTTTTAGGCTAATCTGAAAGATTCCAATAGATGGAGGGGGTAACCCTCAATAAATGATTTTCATATAATTTTATAATTAAAGATATTTTTAAACAAGGAGATGTTGAGAATGTATTGATTTAATTAAAATAAGCTACACAAACAATTCCCTTAGTTTCATGGGGCATCTTTATCCTATTTTATCAGACATAAATTAACAAAGATGAAAGGTGTGAAATATATGCTCAGGAAATACTTTAGATACTAACAAGTAATATTGAAGTACTATTTATATGGTTTAAAGGTCAAAGATGAGTGCCAATTTTAAGACACTAAATAACCATGAACTGAAAACATACAAGGCATTAAAAATGATTCTTGTAGTTCAAGGCCATTCACAAGAATAGAAGAAAACTCAGGAAATCAAAGTAAGACACCATCTCATAAAACAATCAAGTAATAAATGCCAAAGTATTGTGTCAAAATGTTCATGGAATATTCATACTCTAAAGACAATTCATACAACATAGAAGGACACAATACTAAATGTGTGTGTGTGTGTGTGTGTGTGTTGCATCAGTCTTCTAGAAATTTAAATGAAACCACATAATAAAAATCACAGAAAGTACCATATTTCATTAATCAACTACAAAATAAAAGAGTTTGCAATACAACTTTTCAATGATGAAGAAATAAGATTTTATAAAACATAAAGAGTTTGTACTGACGAAAAAAATAGAGGGATGAATCCTCTGTGGCCTAACAAAACTGTTTCTGAGATTTATTACAAATATTCAATCAAAACATTCATTCTCAACTTGATCATGCAACAACTAAGCCACTTGTTTCTTTCAGTTCCAAAAAAATGTTGATCCCCCTCAAATTCTTTTGACCTTGGTCTTATAGCTCTTTGGTTCCAACCGCTTCTTGATTTTCTAATCGTCTTTCTCAAAATAGCATGAATTGGGTGTGCATTGGTCAAGTATTTAAGAATAACCACTTAAGTTACTTCCAAGAATATAGGAACATCATGTTGTCTTACTATTTTTTTCTTCCTTATATTTTTGTTTTCCATGTAATGGGACTTCTTTTTGGCTTGATGATGCTACAACTTCCTTGCTAAGTGGAATTGAATTATTGGATCTCATTCAAGCTAGCTTGTTCCATGTTTCACCTATAGGAAAATAAATATCATTCATTTTTCTACGAGCTACTATCCAATTTCATATACAAGTTAAAAACAATCAAATTTTTTGTTTTAAACAGACTTTTAACACCAATCAATATCCCAAAGTGAGTGAGTAACTTGTCAACAATATGTTTCCATGTTAGGGCTGCTAGATCCTCTTTTAATGTTCTCATATTGTTTTAAGAAGCCAACAAATCCTTGACATATACATGAGCTCCTAGTAATCTCAACACTTTAGTCCAAGGGGAAGGTAGGCCTAACTTGCAGATAGAAGAAAACTAACTCTTGGATGTCGTTGCTACTTTATGCACTCCACTGCATTTATCTCATGCAATAGGTATTGTCTCCTTGTTAACATTTACCCTCTCGACATTTTTGATCATGGGAGTCCTATCAATGATTCCGAGACAAGGTAATGACTCTTGAGTTAAGTTGTTAAGAGATTGAACAACTTGACTTACAATTTCAACCTTTTGTGAAATTTGCATCCATACTTTATATATATCCCATTGTACATTTTTCATCAGGGGTTCAGTTTGATGGAAGAACTCGAAATATGGTTTGAATTATGTCATTTGGTGAATGATCTTATACCATATTTTATACCTTGCAATGGTTAAACATTGCTTTCTTGGTATTTTCCTTTGAGCATCATGCACCAACTTCTTGAGTTTCTCATGAGCTTAAATTGTCACCTTAAGATGTGATTCCTTTTGAGATATTTGTTGATGCAAATTTTGAATGAATAATTCTTTTTCTTTCAAGGTGGCATTCAAACCAATATTTTTCTCTTCTTTGGTTATTCTCTCTTTTCTGCATTTTGAATTTTTCCTAAAAGCTCAAGGACTTTGGCTTTGTAAGCGGTTATTTGTTATATCATTTCATCAACATTTTCTTCATTGTTAGACATATCCATCAACCTATCATCATTATTCAAATCCTTAGACAATTGAAGAAGTTATAACAAAGTTATCTATTGAGAAGACTTTTTAGTAATATATTTTTGTAGCTTCTTGACTTCAACTTAATGTTCTTCTACAAGCCTACTCTTTTCTTTAGTCAGTTCATTGATCTTATGCACAAGTCAAACATTTTTCTCCCTCAACATCACATTCTTCTGGATCACTGATTCTTTCTCCTCATTAGCTTCTATCAAATCCTATGATTGTACATGCTCCGTTAGAGCATCTTTAATTTTGATCTTAGAATATTAATCTATATATCCTTAGATTCTAGTAAATTTTTGACATTTTTAGATTCTCTAGATATAGTTCCCAAGATAGTTATTTTTCCTTCTAGTTCATTTTCCTTGTTAATTTTTTTCCAATGCTTCAATTGTTTATCTAGTCTGTGGACTATCTCTCAAATCTTTTTTACATTAACTATTGATTGGATCAATTTAATAGAGACCATTTCTCCATTCTTCCTATGCCATTTTATCATATCAAGAACATTCCATTGGTAAAGATTCACATGAATAGATGTGGCCTTGTATTCATCTCAACCAAAGTCAATTTCCTTCCTAAATGTCTTAGGTTGGAGGAAAACCATATTAAACTACTTCCTTTCATGATTAGTCGAGGTTAAGAGCCTTGGGATTATTGAATTCTCGAGAAGTATTTGTGAAAGCATCTTTATTTCTTCTTCATTTTGTGATCTAGACCCAGTTCCAAAAATGTTTGTTGAAAGACCCTTCCCTTTGATAGAATCCTAAGTTACCAATGTTGGAGAAGCCTTCACCGTTTCCAAGGGCATAGTTGATGCCGAGGGTTTCTAATTTTCTAAAAGGATATCTATCTCTTCAGATAATCCTTTTTGGAAAATTTCCTCCAAGTTTTCATCCAAGGACTCTGGCATAAACTTCACCAACTATGTCTCTAAGTTGAGAGCTTTGAATATCTTGATATCAGACTTGGTTTTTCCATCGTTTTTCTTTTGTTTCCCCATTCTTATTGTTTTGGAGTATGGGTTGGTAGGATTATATCTTATGGGTTCTATCTTTGATCTTTATTAACCCTAACTTTATTAGTAACAACCATAGTGGCTATTGATTCTAACACTTGATCCACTTCATTAGACACATCTTCTTCATCCATGTCAATCACTTATGGGTCAAACTATTGTTGTTCTACTGATTTTGAAGCCGAAAGCTATGCTCCCCTTTTAGAATCCTTCACCTGATTAGGTCGAGCATGCTTTATTTGCACCAAAGATTGAACAACCTACCACCTATCCTTGTTTGCTAGCATTTCCAATTCTGGGTTAATATGATGAATATAAACAAAAGATTTAAAGGAAATTCTTTGGTTATATATTATATGATAAGGATCATACATCTATACTAACCCCAAACTAAAACCAAGTGAACTCACCATTTCATTAACAACCTCTAAGGAAGATTTTTTTTACAATAAAAGAACCTACTTTAGCAGGTAAGGTGAAAGTTTCTTTCTGATGTTTAGATGAAAAATGAAGTCGATAAGAGGACAATGTTTGCCTAATATATTCTAGAGCAAAAATGTGAGGTAAAAGGTAAATTGGGAGTAGGTAGGGTTGCACCACTAAACCATAGATTCAAATGCCAATATGATCTCTATGAAGGTAACAATCTCCCACCTTAGTTTATGGATTTAATTGGAGTATTTTTCTAAATTCATCAGGAATCCTAGGGGGAGGGTTCCCATATAAGATAGTGTCAGTATGAAAGAGAAAACCATCCACGAAATTGTGAAAACCATGATCAAACTTAATCACTATCAGATTCCATTCGAACATTGAAAGAGGATTACTATTCTCATTTAATTTTCTTAAGTTCAAATGCTCAAAAGATGATGATTGGAAATATAAAATAAAATAGACCAGATAAGATTGAGAGCTAAAAAATATTAGAGTATAGAAATAACATAATTGCTCATGAATGGACTCTGCAAAATTCCATTCATCAAGCCTAAAATGGCCTTGTCAATAGTACAATGATCATCATAACCAAGTATTAAGCCTATCATGGATATGACAAAGATATTGATCTCTCTTGAACTTGGTCTCTCCTCCAACTTGCAGACACTCATTGCATATCAATTAAAAAACAACACACACATAAATTGAAGAAGAGACACACGTAAAACTCACACACAAATTCTCTGATTTTTATTCAACTTGATCTAGATTAAATACAATTACAATTTGGTTCAAAGATGAAAATACAATCTGATTACAATCACCCAAAAAGAGTGTGGATATCCAAGATCCAACAACTTTCAAAAATTACCACAACTAACTACCTATGTAGAGAAACAAATCCAAACCAATTCACTAAATTAAACACACTAGAACATTCTAGCAATATCCTCACAAATTCTAACACTCCCTCTTTAGGATAGTGCTATGTACAAGCAATCCAAGTCAAGATCCGCAAGCTTTAAACTTTGGTTTAGGTAGAGCCTTGGTGAAAATTTTAACTACATTGTCTTATGTAGAGAAGTATTCCATGTAGATCTTCTTCTTGTAAATGAGGTCTCTAATATAATGATATTTGGTCTTGATGTGTTTTGACTTGTCAAGAAACACCAGATTGTTACTTAATTTTATGCAAGACTGATTATCACACAAGATAAGCGTAGGACTCATCTCCATCACTCCAAGCTGAAGAAGAAATTTCTTAAGACATATTGCTTCAAATCTTCCAGTAGACACAACAATATACTGAGTCTCTGTAGATGACAAAGAAACACAAGCATGCTTCTTGCTATTCCAAGAAACCATTCTAGAACCCAAGGAGAAACAATAACATGTAGTGTACTTTCTAGAATTCACTTCTCCGGTCCAATCTGCATCAATATATACATGGAGACAAACATCTTTGTTTCTTTTGTACCCTAGACCATAAGAAATGGTCCCACTCAAATAACGAAGGACCATTTTACCTTCCTGATAATGGACCTTATTTGGATTCATCATAAACTAACTTAATACATTCACAGTATATGACAAATCAGGATGAGTATTACACAAGTAAAGAAGAATACCAACCAATTCACAATACAACATACCATCCACTTCTTCACTTGGATCATAAAATCATATTTGGTACAAGGATCCATGGGTGTGGAGATGGGTTTACAATTTTCTATTCTGAATCATTTTCAGACCTCCATAGCATATTTAGCTTGAGTCAAAACAAATTGATTCTTATCCTGCCACACTTCTAAACCAAGGCAATAATGAAGGGAACCCAAATCTTTCATCTCAAATTCTTTACACAATTCATTTTTCAATGAAAGAATTAAACCATCATCATTTCCAGTTAGAATAAGATCATCTACATACAAAACAACAATAACAATACTATCACCATCACGTAGAAAGTATAGATTAGCATTAGCAGATGATTTCTTTACTCCCTTTTCTTGAAACCACTCATTAATACGAGTTTACCATGCACGAGGAACTTCTTTAAGACCATACAAGGTCTTCTTCAATCTGCATACAATATCTTCTTTACTAGGAACTTCAAATCCCTCAGGTTGTTCTATGTAGACCTCTTCTTGCAATATACCATTTAAGAAATCCATTTTCACATCCATTTGGTGAAGATTCCAATTGTTATTGATAGCTAAAAAATTAACACTCCTTATGGTAGTATACAGGGCAATGGGGGCAAAGGTATCATCATAGTCAATATCAGGCTTTTGACTAAAACCTTTTGCCACAAATCTTGCCTTATACTTCTCAATGGAACCATCATCTTTATGATTCAATTTGAAGATCCATCTTCTTCCAATGACTTTCTTTCCTTCATGAAGTGGAATTAGGTCCCACACATCGTTCTTCATGATGCTGTCATATTCTTCCCGCATACTTCAATCTACTGTCTAGAATTTGAAGCTTCATCAAATGTACTAGGTTCAAAATCAATAAAGTCACTCATCAATGCAACAAGATTAACTTTATACTTTCTATTTGGAACTCTAGGTCGTGAATATCTCCTAGGAGGAAACACTTTTGGCTTGTTTTCATCTTTCAAGTATTCTGCTAGTCTCTTTATCCACATAACAAACTCCTTGGTTGTTGCTTAATGTTCCTGATGATATTTAGTTACTTAATTTGATTGATCATGTTTTATGTCATCGCTTATGACATCTTTACTTTCCTTGTCATCTACTTTATCAATGGTTTTTGGCACATCTAGTCGCACTTCAATACCAAGAGTGTTAGATGTCATTTTATAACCAAATTCATCAAAAATAACATCCCTTCAAAGTATAGTTCTCCTTTCACTAGGAATAAATATTCTATATCCCTTATGCTCATCACCATACCCAACAAATACACCTCTTTTGCTTGTAAGTAATATGTTGGAGAACCAAACACTCTGAAATAATCAACAGAAGGCTTTACTCTTGAAAATGTCTCCTCAGATGTAAATTCCCTCAAAGACTTATGAGGACACCTGTTTAATGTGTGCACAACATTAAGACATGCTTATGTCCAAAGGAACCATGGCATACCAAACTGCTCCAACATGCACCATGCAGTGTCGACAATTCTCTTGTTTTTCCTTTCTGCTAGTCCATTCTGTCGAGGAGTATAGGGAATACAATACTCCCTCTTGATCCCAGAATTCTTGCAAAAAGAAATAAAATCATTAAACTTGTACTCTCCCCCATTGTCACTCCTTAATATCTTGATGTTATGACCTGTTTGATTTTCTACCAAGGATTTAAATTCACAAAATTTACTAAACATCTCACTTTTATGTTTCATGAAATAAACCCAACACTTTCTAGTAGTGTCATCAATAAAGGTAACAAAGTACAAGTAGTCAGAAATAAGAGTACTCATCGGTCCACACACATCAAAGTGAATAAGGTCTAATGGTTTCTTCACAATCTTCTCATCATTTGTGAAGAAGGGATCTATATGAGGCTTTCCCATTGCAGAGGCATCACATACACCTCCTCTAGTAAAATTAAATTGTGGTATACCTTTTACCATCTTCTGGACTTTCTTGAGGCTGTCAAGGTTTAGATGACCAAACCTCCTGTGCTACAACTCTACCAGTGATCCATCGTCATGCACCAACACTTTATGTTCAACAATACCTGCAATTAATATGTATAGACCACCATCTCTGACTCCATTGCAAATCACCTTATTATCCTTAAGGTTAATGACAATACAACTGCTTTTGTCAAACTTAACATCCATATATTGGTCAATAACAACACTTATTGAAAATAGATTCTTTCTAAGACTAGGAACAAACAAAACATTCTTATTCAGTGCATTACCTCCACTTGGCATTCAAAGAGGAATTGTGCCTTTTCCTTTTACTTCATGGGCTCGGTCATCAGCCAAGAACACCAATTCTCAAAGAGGAGATAATAAGGAGAAATTTTCAAACTGACTTAAAAACTCATCAACTCCATGAAAGAAATTACCTTGATGTGACTTGGACTGATCCTTACCATAGTGTTGATCACGCCCTTTTTCACCCTGGAACTTTTTCTTAGGACAGTCTCGTGCATAGTGACCCTTTTCATTATAATTAAAGCACTTGACTTTTGAGAGGTTTCTCTTGGATGAAGAAGACTCACCCCCATTGGATAGTTGTTGAAGGGTTTTTCCTCCTTTCCCTTTCTGATACTTATTTCTGGGTTTCTTTGACTTCTACCACAAAGCAACATCTTTTGACTCATTCTGATTCTTCGCTTTCTTGTGCATTTCCTCAGATAAGAAAATATCATACAACTTCTCAAATGAGGGCACCATTTCTCTACCTGCAACATGAACATTCGAAAATCAATAGAGAAACCATTTAAAGAAATAACTACCATTTCTTCATTTGAGATTGTATTGCCAGCATCATTTGGTTGACCTTGGATCTCTTTGATCCGAGCAAGATAAGAAGAGACGCTCTCTCCTTCAACCATCCTGCACATGTTCAACTTGATTCTGAGGAACATTCTTCGTGACATGCTCAAAGACTCAAACAAGGATTTCAACTTGTCCCATAATTCTTTGCCCATATTGCAGTCTCTCACATGTACAACCAAAGAAGATCTCAAATTAATTGAGAAAATCATTCGAGCCTTTGTATCCCTCTTACTCCACTTGGCTTGATCATTGGGATCTGTTGATTTTGGTTCCTTCCCATCAACTATGGAGAAAACATGCTGGGTTCAGATTTTACATGCCAGTAAATGTTGACGTGCAGATTTGGTATCTAACTGTCAAATACATCTTAAAATGAAAAAAAACATCTCATAGAATGTCAAATTCCAGGCCTAGCTGGAACATTGAAAGCTTGCACTTTTTGGTTCTATGATTACAATATTTTGTACTATGAGATAACATCATGATTTGGTTGGGTTCCCTTGGTATAACCTTCCTGGGTGATCATATTTGGGCATTTATTATTTGGTATATGCATGAGTTTAATGTTTTGATCTTGACTTTCCATTTTCAATCTGAGAGTGGTTGTGGTTGTATGCTTTGTTTTGTCCTACCTCCTCTCTTCCATCAACATTGACTTGTTCATTCTATCATTTTTGGATTGGAGTCAAGATTTGTGTTTTTGTCTATAAAGTGTTTCTCCATTGTTGATACTTCTCTATTATAACCATGTTTAAAGAGTTTAAAGGAACCCTCATGGTGACATTACCTTTCAAAGGTTGAATGATTTGGAGTTTGTTGGTCGCTTTCTATTGGGAGCTAAAAATCATGGTCTGACTGTTCATTTGGTTTGCATTTGGAAAAGGTAGGATTCCACCCTTTGCATTGATTCCTTGAGTGTGGGGTTTCTTGGTTGGTGAATTTGAGATGCTATTGTGATCAATTAGCTAGGCTTTTCAATTGCATTTTCCCCTTGTCAGTTCACTTCCCCTGAGCTTTGTCATTAATTATTCATAGTATTCAAACAAAGCTTCTCCCTTGTGTTGGTTTGATACTTGTATTCAATCTTTTTTATCCATGGGTTATATGATTTAGGGGTTGATATATTTATTTGTGGCCATTGTTTCTTTGCAAATTTTTATCTATGTTTTCTTAAACTTGGCAATGGTCCACCTTACTCTGCCATGGGTTGTGTTATCACACTAAGTTGCCTTGGGTCTTTAGCCCTTATTTTTAATTTTTCTAAGCCTTTAGATTCTCTAATTTTGATTTGTTTTTTTTTAAATGTGATTTTCTTAGGTTACCTTAATAACTAAAGGCTTAAGTTAGGACTCAAGTTTTGATCCTCACATAAAGTTTTGGCCTAGGTTCATTTTTCTTGGTTCATGTTTTGACCCCTTTTATGACTTGACACTAAGCTTGACTCACTCCATGATCAACTTGACTTGACATGTCACCCTCCTTACTCATGCCTCTATAACCTTTCCATGCTATCCCTTTGTCCCATACTTAATGGTCAAATCATTTTTGAAAAGGGAGCACTGCCAACTCACCAGGTGTTTCCATAGCGCACTCCCTGTCCTTCATCTTTTACCATGATTTGTTATCATAACACTGATGTCATGTCTACCTTGTTTTCATCACCATGGTTAGTTAAAAAATACCTTCGAGGATTCATCTTTATGAGCTTTTCTAACGGTTTTCAAATTTTGAAAGCTCAATACTATGCGTTGCAAAAACTTCTAGTTCGGACCAGTTGGCAGTGACGCTACAAATAAGATGCTGAGGTGGATTCAGAGGCCTATTTGCTCATGATACTCTCCTAAACTTTCCCTGAAACTCTGAGTTATCATCATTCTCCAGGTATTCCATGGCTTCCCTCATCTGCATGTAAATTTCAGGGAGTAATTATCGCTTGGAGTTTGGGTATCGATCATGCCTGCGTAGTTGGAGGAGGTTTTTTCCCTCACGCTTTCCTATCACTCTTTGTTTCACTCAGACCTACAGTCACCATTACCTGGTTATCAATCTTAAGACATCTAATTGCCATGCTCCCAAGATCTGAGTGCCCAAGAAAACTTTACCTCTTGTATGCGCACTGTGCTACCTAAAGTTGCTGCTAAAACCACACTGCTTTTTCCCCTGTTTCCTCTACCTTATGAATTGGACTGTTTTTGACCTAGTTTTCATAGACAATTGCAATGATCTCCTTTTTCACCTTATTATTCCTCAGTTTTAATACTTATGAATAGAAAGAGAGGGAAATTCACAACCATTGTTTCCTAAGATAGCAACCAGTTTGAGTTAGAGGAGATTCCTGGAAAGGGGCAGCCACTCTTCACTAGCAAATTCTTATTGAAATCTGACTCTTTGTTTTCCTAGCCATCACTGCACCATAGATTTTAAACCTTTCATCCTAAACTATGGAGACTCCTCAGAAGAAGAAGTCACACAAGGGAGGTACTGTGGTGATAACCGAGCTTCCATACATGCTTTTGTTTGAGGCAGAGCCCATGGCTAAAGAATTTTTTCAAAGGGTGGGCTACTTCACTTTCTGCCAAAATATGCAGAGGGGTCATCTTGAGGTGGCAAGGAAATTTGCCTTACATTTTGATGGCCTGAAGACTACGGTAGGGGACCTAGAATTTGAGGTGTCTAAGACCTCTATTTCAGCAGCTACAGGGATCCCTATCACTGGAGAGAATTTTTTTAAATCCATGGCCTTGGATGCAACCTTTTCCAAAGACTTCCTTAAGCCTGAATATCAAACTGACAATCTCTCCAAAGGGGTACCGAGAAGTCATTTGGTTGGAGAGTTTGATAAAATGTTGAGAATCATTCAAAGGTACTTCACATGTGAGGGGAGGTTCAATACACTATACCAGTACCATATAAGGCTTCTGTTGCATTTTACTGGCAAAGTTGAAATGAACATTCCCTTCTATTTGTTGAGAAGGATAGGAAAAATGTCATATAGGGTTCAATCCAAATCAAAGGCTGTGGATACTAGCATTTTCCATTCTGGGTTGATTGGAATGTTGGTTTCTGAAGAGCTGAGAAAGAGGAACATCTCATGGGAACACTTCATTGCTTCTGCTCACATGAAATTAGACATAGAAGCTACTCGCCAGTCATAGGTATCAAGTCCTTTGCCATCCACCAGTGCTGCTCCAACATGAGCCATCAAGAAAAGAAAGTGTAAGGCCCGTGTTCAAGATCAAGAAGCCATTAGGGAAGTTGCATAAACTTAGAGGGAGGCCTACCATTCTCCACAAAGAGACCTTTCACCCCCTCATGCACCAGAGTTAGAAGAGGTCCCTTCCTCTACTAAAGTTACAGCCAATAAAGGAAGGAAACTACACTTCTATTAATCTCCTTCAAAAACTAGCACCAAGATCAAAAAGCCTTCCACAAGGTCATGAGCTCTCAAAGAGGCTGTTAAAGAACATGTCCTACCAAGGGTTTCCACTCTGAAGAAGAAGAGGGATAACGGAAAAGACATTGAAAATCCTATTGATATAGAAGAATTGATCCCTGTGCAGCAGGAAGATGAAGCCATAAAAAATCATGTTGAGACTGTCCACATCGCCACTCCACCTATCAACCAGACCTTCAAAGATTGATTAAACAACTCAGGGAAGCTAGGAAGGAGGTGGCTCATCTTAAATCTGAAAGGATTAAGATGAAAGAGCTCATGTATGGTTACAGCCACACTCTTGACCTAGCAAGATTTGCAGCAAGAAGAGCCCAACCTCTTCATATGCAACTCAAGAACCTCTATAGGAAAAACAAAGACTTTCAGTCTCAGAACAGAAAGCTCAAAGCAGAGTTGCAACAATTCCAGGATGAGATGGCTCAAAGAAACTTGAATGTGTTGGTTGAAGAAACTATTAAAAAGGAGAAGCCAGTAGCCAAGGAAAGCATAGCTCTAGTGAAGAATCCTATTACTACTAAAGGGAAGCATGTTGATGTGCCAAAGGGAAGTCCTCCTTCCACAAGAAGGAGTGTTAGGTTGATGAAGTGATGGGTGGAATGTGAGCTCCATTTTTTAAAAGGACCCCTTTTTGCAAGGATAAGTGATTGAAAAAATATTTATGTTTACCACCTATATAGGCTATAGATGTTGATACTGAGAGGGGGGTGAATCAGTATCAAGTACAATTTAAAACCTTTTTCATTTTATACTTAAACCATTCAATTATATCCAATGAGAAATGAACAATAGTATAAGAGTTACACCAATACAC
>JZKD02S2222751.1:920662-940836 GCA_000966675.3 Picea glauca | reverse complement strand
TGTTGTATCTTCATTTTCATTTTCCTTCATGTCCAAATAACTTCATCAATCTTCTGGTCCAAAACCCATGACTAGGGTTGACATCAATGACAACAACCAATCTTCCAACAATACAGGCTTCTAATGCATATTTCTCAGGGTTTTTGGCATTCTGAAAAAAGTTAATCTCTTTGACAATAGTAGTGCAGACATTCTGTAGAGATATGGTGCTACATAATTGTCTAAATTTTCATATTCTATCAGTATGCTACCTATAACACTGCCTTATAACCTAAGACTGGTGTAGCGATGGCACTGCCAATTTCCTGGGGGTGCTGCCAAATCTGACAGTAGTGAAATGATGGTGCTGTGAATTTAGTTTGGTACTATCGAATCACACGCAGACACATAGGTAGGCATTACCAAAATTTTAATAGAGAGTGAATTACACAGGTAGGCTCTACCGAAATTTTAACAGAGGCTGAATTCTGCACAGAGACACACAGGCTTGACGCACCCATTCGACATGCCTATTTTGGAGGTCGCACTATGGAATTATAGGGAATTTGGTGAGGACGCTACAAAAGCTTTCTACCCAGAGCGCTACCGAAAGACGCTACCAACAGGTACCAGGAATCAACGGGTTCAAATTATTATCGTTATGAAGTGGCTGATGATGTGGAGAAAGGAAGATATGGTAGCTGGCAGCATGATAACAATTTTCAAGCCTCTGAAGGACACTTGGCATGTAGAGAAATGCACATCAAAGAAGATCAAGTCAGTTCAAAAGTTGGTTAGATTAGTGGCCAACATATTTCTTTTTTATAGCTTAGTTGTTAGCTTAGTTGTTAGAGGAAATAACTATTTGAAGATTTTCATGGGAGGAAGGCCATGTCACACCTCCAGTTGTTGCCTTTCCTTTTTGTTATAAATAGATAGTCTAAATTCTTTAGTAGGTTTGAATGGTTGAGTTAGGCTCCCTTATTTTGTAATATTTTGATGAAGCGACTGGTTAATTGATTATGTACTTTAATTGAGATGTCATGATTAATATAATTCATCTTTATTACTCCATCTTATTTGCCTCTGATACTGAAGTATTCATGCTTGAATGATTCACAAGGATTTTTGTAGTGATATTATGATGAATGTTTGATTATAGTATTATTTTGATGTTCTTCAGTTTCCTTAAAATTTGAATTCAAGAAGATCTTGTGTTTGAGTTTTTCTTCCTTAGGTTGCTTGAAGACCTGATGTCCACAATAGACCTCTACATTTTCCTGACCAAAGTCTTCCCTCTATTCACCTTTACTCCCACTTAATGACTAAAGTTAATCAATACCTCAATTGCTTGTGCATGCTAGCCCATATTTCTGAGTTAGAACATTATTATCTTGAGTCTTATCCATTTGACCTATTTAAAACTCATTTACATTTACACATAACCTAATGGGTATTGGGCTTACCTTCTATGCAATCTGAGGGTGATTCCTAGTGCTAACATTCTTGGCGCCATTGTTGGGGAACGAATTGAAGACATTTCCTTGGGATTGAATGACAAAGATTACTAGTTTTGAAGGTGCATTGGAACTCAGTACATTGAATATTGCAGCTTGCACCTGGCAATTACATTGTTTCAGCTCTGTCTCTTAAAGGAAAACACACAAGGTCAAATCCACAACTACCTTTGGTTCCACCTGAGGCTGACCCAAAGAAGATAATCAACAAGCGAAAATCTTCTCAAGATTTTTTTTTTGCTGCTGCTACAAGTGCTTCTGGTCAGTTGTCTGATTCCACTCTTAATACTCCAGTTGTTATATCAAGTAATATTCCTTTAGCTTCTACTGAAGTGTATAACAATCTTGATTTTGAAAATTTTCCTATTGAATACTCCTCTTTTGAACCTAATTTGAAAGAAGAAAAATTTGAAATCCTTGCTTCCCCTAACATTGTAAAGTGGTTCAGTGTTGAGAGTCTTGAAGATTTTCCTACTTTAGGCTTTGCTAATCCTCCTCCTATCAAAATTTCTGCAGCCAAAAAAGAGGAAACCTCATCCCCTTTATAGACTATACCATCTTCTTCCAAGACTCATCTTTCTGCTGTGAAAACTGAATTTCCCCCTTTATACATTCCTTTTTCTCCTAAGCTGCACATAATCAAGTTTCCTTCTCCTCCTTGTTCACCTAGAGTCCAAAATCCAATGGCAGGCGCTAACCCTCCTAGAAATAGGATGGATACCATAGTGGCTGCAAGATATTCCCCTCTTGTCTTACCTCAGCCAATGAATGCTCTCCCTGCTAGCGATTATCTAAAATATATGCCCAAATTCACAGGAGAAGAAGATATAACTGCTCAAGAACACCTTGCTACCTTCTACAGTTATGCAGACAATCAAAATATTGAAAATGAGGATGTGTGGATGAGAGTATTTGTCCAAATCCTTGATGGTGAGGCTAGGAAGTGGTTTAGGGGTTTGGCCCCTGGATCCATTACTGGGATTGAGGCATTAGATGATGCCTTTTTGAGGCAGTGGGTGGATAAAAAGGAATTTTTGTATTATATCACAGAGTTTGGATCCCTAAAGAGGAAAGAGGGAGAGTCTATCTCTGACTTCTCTAAAAGATTCAACAAAATGTACAATAAGATCCCTGCTGAGATAAAGCCTACAAAAACCTCTACAAAAATCACCTATGCCAGTGCTTTTGACCCTGAGTTTTTCCTTCTACTGAGAGAAAGAAGATCAACTTCCTTAGCTCATATGGAAGATGCAACCTTGGAGGTAGATTCTAACATAGTGGAATCTGACAAACTTAGGGGGAAATATGATAGGGATAGGAGAAAAAATAGAAATGAAGCTTTAACCTCTGATTCCCCTATTGTCCATCCTCAAGTTGATGAACTTACCAAATTAGTAAAATCTCTTTTTGCTGAGATGGAGAAGTTAAAACTTTAAGGAAAATAGACCTATAGAAATACTCAAAATGCTGATAACAGAGGTAACTTCAGGAGACCCAATAATGCTCCTCATATCCTTCCAAGAGATCCTATAAACAGAGATAGGGATGATCAAAAGGTACAAACTCCTTTACAGAACAACCTTGTTGCTGATCAAGAAGGAGAGGAGGAAGAAGCTAATCCCAAGATTCATTTCTTAGGTGACACATCCCCATCTCCTCACTTGAATCAATTTGCATATGAGCCATCTTTGATGGATATTCAAATAAATGAATTAAGTAAGGGAGAGAAGACAAAAGAAATTCCTAATAGATATAATCTAAGATCAAAAAAGAATGAGGAAAAGACTGATGCCTCTAATCAGCCTACCCAAAAAGAAAATTCTACCAAGGCTGTGACAGTTGGCAACAAAGAAAAAGATACTCAAAGCCCCCAAGTTTTGATCAGAAATCCTACCCTAGAAGCCAAAGAGATCCTGAAATCTTCACCTTCCTTCAGCTTTGAGAGTGAGATCCAAAAAATCAAGATCCTTGTACCTTTTTTGGAATTGATAAAAAATGAAGAATTTAAAAAATATATCTCCAAAATGTTACAACCCAAATCTTCTCCAAATGCCATTAATTCTGTAAATTTGCACGATGAAAATCCAACTGTCATCTTAGGACCTTTGATAGAAGATAACGATGATTCATCCCCTCGCTTCTATACATCATTGAACATACATGATAAGGTGATGCATAATTGTTTGATGGATTCAGGGGCATCCCACAATCTCATGCCCAAAACTGTCATGGATGAACTTGGATTAGAAATCACAAAGACCTACCATGACTTATATTCTTTTGGCTCTAGAAAAGTGAAGTTTCTTGGGGTCATTAAAGATCTGGTTGTGACCTTATTTTAGTTTCCCATGAAAAGTGTAGTCATGGATATTGTGGTGGTTGATGTTCCCCCAAAGTTTGGCATGCTCTTGTCAAGATATTGGATAAAAATACTTGGGGGAACCTTGCATATAGACCTCACATATGCTACCATTCCTGTGTTTGGGGGGCGGGAGCATAGAAGACTTTACAGGGAAGCTCAGTTGGCCTACATTATTAGTGACGAAGAAAACCCCACAAATCATCCTATTTTTGCACTTGATATTGATTTGGGATCCAACACCTTGCAGCTCACTGATGCTTTTGAACCTCCTCTTGAAATCAAAAAATAGTCAATTACTTTTTGTGAAGATTCTCCTCCAACCACCTCTATTTGGAAGATGTTATTTGATGGAGCCTCTTTTGGGGAAGGTGCTGGTGTTGGAGTGGTCTTTGTTTCACCTACTCAAGAGCCTATATCTTTGTCATACAGGCTATAATTTGAAACTACCAATAATGTGGCAGAGTATGAAGCTCTTGTCTTGGGTTTGAGGGCTACAAAAGACACGGGGATTGAAGAGCTATCAATATTTGGGGATGCTGAATTGATTGTTCATCAGATCAAAAATATTTATCAAACTAAGCACCCTAGACTTAGATCTTATAGAAATGAAGTATGGGACTTAATTGACATTTTTTTCCTAGCTTTCAACATTTCATTTATTCCAAGAGAAGAGAATATCATGGCTGATTCTTTGGCTTTTTCAGCAAGCAATTTCAGAGTCCCCTTGCCACCTAAACTCAAGTATGATGTAGAAGTCAAATATAGACCCTCTATACTTGATAATGTCAAGCATTGGAAGGTGTTTGAAGATGATCTTGAGATCAAAAAATTCCTTGAGACCGTTGATGAGTTTTTTGCATTAAACATTGATCAAGATCATGACTCTGAAAATAATCCTCATGCTGATGTTTTTCAAAACAAAATTGCTAATCATCATATTGTTCAGTTGCCTAGCAACCACATTCCAAAAGGACTAGTTCCTTTGGAAAGATTATTTGACAGGAATGATGTGGCAGTGAAGATGATGCTGATGTATTTGAGTGCAATGTGGGTACAGAAAAGGATCCAAAATATGTCAAGTTGTCAAGCAGTTTGTCAAGGGAACAAAGGGATGAATATACTGAGTTGTTAAAAGAGTTTTTTGATGTGTTTTCTTGGACTTATGAAGATCTCATAACTTACGGCACAAGCATCATAGAGCACAAGATCCCATTGAAGGAAGAGACCAAACCATTCAGGCAAAAGTTGAGAAAAATAAATCCTATGTTGTTGCCTGTAATGGAAAAAGAGGTAAAAAATATTTTAGATGATAAAATTATTATTCCTTTGAGGTATTCTGAATGGGTGGCCAACTTGGTCCCAGTGAGAAAAAAGAATGGAGAAATCAGACTTTTGTCAATTTCTGGAATCTAAACAGAAACTTTAAAAAGGATAATTACCCCTTGCCCAAGATGGAGCACATATTACAGAGGGTAACAGGTGCATCTAGGATGTCCATGATTGATGGCTTCTCTAGCTACAATCATATCTCTGTCTTCCTATAAGGTAGAGAGAAGACAACCTTTACCACTCCTTCGGTACATTTATGTACGCTAAGATGCCTTTTGGTTTGATGAACACAGGGGTGACCTTTCAACGAGCCATGAACATAGCCTTTATTGGAGAGAAGGACAAGTTTGTATTTATGTATTTAGATGACATAACAATGTTCTCACAATCTGATAAAGAACATTATGATCATTTAAAAAAGGTCTTCTTGAAATGCAGAAAATTTGGTCTCTCTTTAAACCCAAAAAAGTCATTGTTTTCCATGAAGAAGGGAAAATTATTGGGGCACATTGTGTCAGCTGAAGGAGTAAGGATTGATTCCAGCAGGGTAGAAGCTATCCAAACCTTGTCACTCCCTAGATCCAAGAAGGAAGTTCAGCCTTTCTTGGGAAAATTAATTTTTTGAGAAGGTTTGTTTCAAATTTTGCTGAGTTGGTGAAGAATATTTCAACCATGTTGAGGAAAGGAAATGAAATCAAATGGACTGTTGAATCCCGTAATTATTTTGATAAAATAAAGAAAGCCTTGATTGAATCCCCTGTTCTCATTAGTCCAGACTACTCCAAGGATTTTCTAAATTTTTCTTTCACTTCATTTGACACAGTAGCAAATTTTTTATTGCAGAAGAACGCTAAACAGTTAGAGAAGCCCATTTCTTTTTTTAGCAGGGCATTGAGAGATGCTAAATTAAAGTATGACATCATGGATAAGAAGGCCTATGCATTGATCAACGCTCTCAAGGATTTCATATTTTATGTGCTGCATTCAAGATTCATTGCATATGTCCCATCAGCTTCTGTAAAGGAAATTCTCATTCATCCTGATATAGATGGTAAAAGGAGCAAGTGGATTGCTAAAATCCTTGAATTTGATCTTGAAATTAAGCCCACCAAATTGGTTAAAGGCCAAGGTTTAGCCAAATTGTTGGTTGAATCTAATTGCACAACTTTGGAGGTAAATTTCATCATCACTTGCTCACAAAATCAACCAGATGAATTGTCTGATAAAGATTCTCAAGTCATCCCTCCTTTGGCAGGTTGCATCTGGTACAAGGACATTATAATTTTTCTATAGAAATTGCAACCTCCTAATGGTATGGAGAAAAACAATGTGAGATCTTTAAATCTCAAATCAATTAAATACTGTCTTATTGATCAAGTCTTGTATTGGAAAGATCCTTTAGGAGTTCTTTTGAGATGCCTAGACCCACAAGAAGCCCAAAATATTATGTATGATTTTCATGACCATTTATGTGGGGGGCATCATTTTTGCAGAACCACAACATATAAGATTCTCAAGGCTGGGTACTTCTGGCCTAGTCTATTCACCGATGTTTGTGCTAATATCAAAGCCTATGTCAAGTGTCAGAAATTCTCTAGAAAGAAGCAACTCAAGTCCTTGCCGTTGAAGCCTGTGGTAGCTTCAGGACCCTTTCAACAGTGGGGCCTATATTTTGTTGGGGAAATTCATCTTGCTTCTAGTGGTCAACATAGGTGGATCTTGACTGCCACATATTACTTTACTAATAGGATAGAAGCTATCCCTACAAGGAATGCTTCCCACAAAGTGATCATTGGTTTTCTTGAGGATATTATGGCAAGGTTTGGTTGTCCGAATAGAATTGTCACTGATAATGCTACATCTTTCAAGGATGAACCATTGATCTAGTTTTGTGAATAGTTTGGAATCACATTGATTCATTCTACTCCTTACTACCCCCAAGGGAATGGACTGGCAGAGTCCTCTAACAAAATCCTTATATAGATCATCAAAAGACTTTTAGAGGACAACAAGAAGGCATGGGATTTAAAGCTCAAATTTTCTTTGTGGGCAGATAGAGTGACAAGAAAGAGATCCCTTGGTATTTCTCCTTTCCATCTTGTGTATGGATTTGAGGCCATTTTTCCTTCTCAGTTTGCCTTGCCTATGTAAAAATTCTTCCAAGACTACCAGGGAGAGCTGGATGATATGATCAGAAGAATACAACAACTGGTAGAAGTGAAACAGACTCGAGAGTAGCTTCTGGATAAAGCATATGACCATCAACAGAAGATCAAGAAGGTTTTCGACAAGAAGGTAAATAAAGAGGATTTCTAGCTGGGAGACTTGGTGCTTAAGTGGGATGCACCAAATCAAGACAAAGGCAAGCACGGTAAATTTGAAGCCTTAT
Organism: Picea glauca; assembly: GCA_000966675.3. Classification (NCBI taxonomy): domain Eukaryota; kingdom Viridiplantae; phylum Streptophyta; class Pinopsida; order Pinales; family Pinaceae; genus Picea; species Picea glauca. Next base: position 933,260 of record JZKD02S2222751.1, on the reverse strand, counting down.
GGATCAGTCCCTTCAAAATTTCTGAGGTATTTTCGAATAACACTTACAATTTGCAGAATTTGGAGGATGAAGAAGTTTTTGGTGGCCCTATCAATGGGCATTTTTTGAAAAAGTAATTTTCTTGAGCCATGAGTGGATTTCCATGCCATTGTAAATATCATATTTTTTTTATTTATTTTTTAATAACTGACCCCATAGCCCTAGGATAAGGCACTGAAACTACTCATTCTTGGCAGCTCGCAGGGAGCATGCCGTCCCCTGTGGAGCCAATGTTATCACACTAAGTTGCCTTGGATCTTTATCCTTTAGTTTTAATTTTTCTAAGCCTTTAGATTTTCTAATTTTGATTTGTTTTTTAAAAAATGTGATTTTTTTAGGTTACCTTAACAAATAAAGGTTTAAGTCATGACTCAAGTTTTGATCCTCACATAAATTTTTGGCCTAGGTTCATTTTCCTTGGTTTATGTTTTGACCCCTTCATGACTTGACACTAAGCTCGACTCACTCCACGATCAGCTTGACTTGACATGTCACCCTTCTCACTCATGCCTTTGTAGCCTTTCCATGCTATCCCTTTGTCCTATACTTAATAGTCAAATCATTTTTGAAAAGGGAGCACTGCCAAATCACCAGGAGTTTACGTACCAGACTCCCTGTCCTTCATCTTTTACCATGATTTGTTATCATAACACTAATTTCATGTATTCCTTGTTTTCAACACCATGGTTAGTTAAAATATTCCTTCAAGGATTCATCTTTATGAGCTTTGCTAACAGTTTTCAAATTTTGAAAGCTCAAAACTCTGTGTTACAAAAACTACTAGTTCGGACCAGTTGGCAGTGGCGCTACAGATCAGATGCTGAGGTGGATTTGGAGGCCGAGTTACTTGTGATACTCTCCTGAAATTTCGCTGAAACTTTGAGTTATCATCATTCTCCAGGTATTCCATGGCTTCCCTCATCTGCATGTAAATTTCGAGTAATTATCTCTTGGAGTTTGGGTAGCGATCATGCCTGCGTAATTGGAGTAGGTTTTTTCCCTCGCGCTTTATTATCACTCTTTCTTTCACTCAGACCTATAGTCACCATTACCTGGTTATCAGTCTTAAGACATCTAATTTCCATGCTCCTGATCTTTGACTTACCAAGAAAAATTTACCTCCTGTATGAGCATTGTGCTACCTAAAGTCGCTGCTGAAACCACACTACTTTTCCCCATGTTTCTTCTACCTTCTGAATTGGACTGTTTTCGACCCAGTTTCATAGACAATTGCAGTGATCTCCTTTTTCACCTTATTATTCCTTAGTTTTAAGACTTATGAACAGAAAGAGAGGGGAATTCATAGCCATTGTTTCCTAAGCTAGCAACTAGTTTGAGTTAGAGGAGATTCCTGGAAAGGGGCAACCACTCTTCACTAGAAAATTCTTATTGAAGTATGACTCTTTATTTTCCTTGCCATTAGTACACCATCTCTTTTAAACCTTTCATCCTAAACTATGGAGACTCCTTAGAAGAAGAAGTCACACAAGGGAGGTACTGTGGTGAGAACCAAGCCTACAGAAATTCTTTTGTTTGAGGCAGAGCCCATGTCTAGAGAAGTTTTTCAAAGGGTGGGTTGCCTCACTTTCTACCAAAATATGTAGAGGGGTCATCTTGAGGTGGCAAGGCAATTTGCCTTACATTTTGATAGCCTGAATACTACGGTAGGGGACCTAGAATTTGAGGTGTCTAAGACCTCTATTTCAGCAGCTACAGGGATCCCTATCACTGGAGAGAATTGGTTTAAATCCATGGCCTTAGATGTAGCCTTTTCCAAATACTTCCTTAAGCCTAAATATCAAACTGAAAATCTTTCCAAAGGGGTACCAAGAAGTCATCTGGTTGGAGAGTTTGATAAAATGTTGAGAATCATTCAAAGGTACTTCACATGTGAGGGGTGGTTCAATACACTACACCAATACCATATAAGGCTTCTGTTGCATTTTACTAGAAAAGTTGAAATGAACATTCCCTTCTATTTGTTGAGAAGCATAGGAAAAATGTTAGATAGGGTTCAATCCAAATCAAAGGCTGTGGATACTAGCATTTTCCATTCTGGGTTGATTAGAATGTTGGTTTCTGAAGAGATGACAAAGAGGAACATCTCATAGGAACACTTCATTGCTTTTGCTCACATGAAATTAGACATAGAAGCTACTCCTCAGTCACAGGTACCAAGTCCTTTGCCATCAAATAGTGTTGCTCCAACAGGAGCCAAAAAGAAAAGAAATATTAAGGCCCATTTTCAAGATCAAGAAGCCATTAAGGAAGTTGTAGAAACTGAGAGGGAGGCATACCATTCTCCATGGAGAGACCTTTCACCCCCTCCTGCACTAGAGTTAGAAGAGGTCCCTTCCTCTACTAAAGTTACAGACAAAAAAGGAAGGAAACTACACTTCTCTTCATCTCCTTCAATAACTAGCACCACGATTAGAAAGCCTTTCACAAGGTCATCGGCTCTAAAAGGGGCTCTTGAAGAATAGGCCCTACCAAACGTTTCCACTCTGAAGAAGAAGAGAGATAAGGGAAAATACATTGAGAATCCTGTTGATATAGAATAAGTAATCCCTGTGCAACAAGAAGATGAAGCCATAAAAAAACCTGTTGAGACTATCCACATCACCACTCCACCTAGCAACTAGACCTTCAAAAGATTGATTAAACAACTCAGGGAAGCTAGGAAGGAGGTGGCTCGTCTGAAATCTAAATCTCTATCTGAAAGGATTAAGATGAAAGAGATAATGGATGGTTACAACCACACTCTTGACCTAGCAAGATTTGCAGCAAGAAGAGACCAACCTATTCATAGGAAACTTAGGAGCCTCTATAGGCAAAACAAATACTTTCAGTCTCAGAATGGAAAGCTCAAAGCAGAGTTACAACAATTCTAGGATGAGATGGCTCAAAGAAACTTGAATGTGTTGGTTGAAGCTGCTATTGAAAAGGAGAATCCAGTAGCCAAGGAAAGCATAGCTCCAGTGAAGAAGCCTATTACTACTAAAGGGAAGCATGTTGATGTGCCAAAGGGAAGTTCTCCTTACACAAGAAGGAGTGTCAGGTTGATGAAGTGATGGGTGGAAGGTGAGCTCCATTTTTTAGAATGGCCTCTTTTTGCAAGGATAAGTGATTGAAGAAATATTTCTTTTTGCCACCTATATAGGCTATACAGGCTTCTAATGCATATTTCTCAGGGCTTTTGGTGTTTTGAAAAGAGTTAATCTCTTCAACAATAGTAGCATAGACATTCCGTAGCGCTATGGCACTACAAAATTGTCTACATTTTCATGTTCTATCAGTCTGCTACCTATAATGCCGCCTAATTGCCTAATACTAGTGTAGCGATGGCGCTACTAATTTACCGGGGGTGCTACCAATATGACAGTAGTGAAATGATGGTGCTGCGAATTTATCTTGGTGCTACCGAATCGCACGCAGACACACAGGCATGTGCTACCAAAATTTTAATAGAGAGTTAATTACATAGGTAGGTGCTACCAAAATTTGATAGAGGTCAAATTCTGCACAGAGACACACAGGCCTGGCACTACCCATTCAATATGCCTATTTTGGAGGTCGCGCTATAGAATTACAGGGAATTTGGTGAGGATGCTACAAAATCTCGCTACCCAGAGCGCTACCGAAATATGCTACCAACAGGTACCAGGAATCAAGGGGTTCAAATTATTATCGTTGTGAAGTGGCTGATGATGTGGAGAAAGGCATAGATGGTAGCTAGCAGCATGATCAAAGTTTTCAAGCCTCTGAAGGACACTTTTCATGCATGAAAATGCACATCAAAGAAGATCAAGTCAATTAAAAAGTTGGTTAGATCAGTGGCCAACATTTTCCTTTTTTATAGCTCAGTTGTTGAATTAGATGTTAGAGGAAATAACTATTTGAATATTTTCATGGGAGGAAGGCCAGCTCACACCTCCAGCTATTTCCTTTTCTTTTTGTTATAAATAGATAGTCTAAATGCTTTAGTAGGTTCGAATGGTTGAGCTGGGCTCCCTTATTTTCTAATATTTTTATGAAGCTACTAGTTAACTGGTTATGTACTTGATTTGAGACTTCATGATTAATATAAGTCAACTTTATTACTCCAGATTATTTGCCTCTGATAATGAATTATTCATGCTTAAATGATTCACATGGATTGTTGTATTGATATTATGATGAATGTTTGATTATAGTATTATTATGATGTTCTTCAGTTTCCTTAAAATTTGAATTCAAGAAGATCTTGTGTTTGAGTTTTTCTTCCTTAGGCTGCTTGAAGACCTGATGTCCACAACAGACCTCTACATTTTCCTCACCAAAGTCTTCCCTCTATTCACCTTTACTCCCACTTACTGACTAAAGTTAATCAAGACCTCAATTGCTTGTTCATGCTAGCCCATATTTCTAAGTTAGAACATTATTATCTTGAGTCTTATCCATTTGACCTCTTTAAAATTCATTTACATTTACACATAACTTGATGGGTACTGGTCTTACCTTCTATGCAATATGAGGGTGATTCCTAGTGCTAACAGGTTTTTATTGTTAACTATTTTTGGTCTCTATCTCAAGTAAAAAGATATGGCTTGATCCTGTCTTGCTGGTCTTCTTATTACCTCACCCATTTGGTATTTTGTTTATGAGTGGTGTCACATCCCCACAATGTGCCTTGTTGAATCATGTGATCATGCAGCTCTTAAGGGTGTGTGACACTGTGACGTTTCTCACTTGGCTACTTGGAAAAACCAATGATAATTTGTCTGGATTACATCTCTTCACCTAGAGCATACTCATACTCCATTCTAGGCTCCTGGAAAGTCACACTCCTACTCTAGTGAAACTCTTGTATACTTAGATAATTCTTAACATCTTAACACTTAGTCATATTTAAGAATACATCCATGAACATGAGAATCCAACAGAACAACAATGAAATAACCAAGAGAAACATAGATCTAGTGCGAGCAATACAAACCATTCCTAACACCCAACTAAGTCTTTGTTATTATGAAATAATTACAATATGAGCACTATCATCTCGGTCTACAACTTGGACAAATTAAAACAACTCGCCTCACCTCACCTCACCAAGACAATCATACACATATTTGTCACCAAGACTCTCTGTCACAACCGTCTCTATAACCTCCTGCGGTGCACCTCAGACGTCCCTTCAATCGCAGACTTGTTTTCTCTTCGCTCTTGCAAACTTCACAAATTCATTTTTACCTCACACATGCCTCCAACATACATGTGTTTCCAGACTTTCCCAAAATCTACCCAAAATAACCTTGAACAACTCTGTCTAAGGAATCCACCTCAAGGTAGCACAAGTCCTCCGAAGTGGAGCGAATTGGCTCCTTGAGGGAGCTCACCTCTCTTTGTCTTCCTTAGAACTGAAGATCTCTTCTTTCTCTCATTTTCTTCCAAATATGCTTCCCTTGGTTGTGCACCTTTGTTCTCTTATAGGGACTCCAAATGTCACCATCATGAACCGTCGCGTCCTTTGGGGCTATCGTGCCTCTTCACAGACTCGATCACCCAAATGAGTCATCACACTCCTTCATGAACCCGATCTCTCAAAAAAATCATTGTGCCCCTTCATAAACCTGGTCACCCAAATGAATCCATGTGCTCGTCAACCATCGTTCCCCTTGGGACTGATGCGCCCAACCTTGGTAAGCCCCTCATGTCGACACATCCCAATATCTTGGTTGCTTCATACTTGGGCAAGCCCCTTGGTTCATTCGCATGCCCAAGGAACCCACTTTCCCAACTTGGGTGATGGAGAAACCCTAAGTTCCATCTCCTTGAGGACTTGGGTGAAGGTCTCTGCACCCATCTAGTTGAAGACCTTACATGTGGTATATTATCTATGCAAGAATATTCATGACTCTCCATTACCATGGCACATTGCCTAGTGTGATCCTATGTTCCTTTGTTTTACCTTACCCTCCTTGCTAGCTTAGCTTGTTGATTGTGGTTTTGATGCGAATAGTGGCATTTGTTGCTGAATTAGATTGAAACAAGTTTTTGATGAAGCATTGACCATGATTCTTCATATTTTTGGCATTTTGACCATATGGAGGGTATATCTTGGGTTGAATGTATATGTAATGAGTGTATATATGTGTGTGTGTGTGTGTGTGTGTATTTTCCTATATTGGTTGGTTCTTCCAGTTGATGAGGATTCCATAATTTATCATGGCATGTTCTTCCACTTGGCAAGTTCTTCAACATTTATTGCTCATTCAAAGACAATCTAATTTTTGTTTGTGATAATGGTCCCTTTCAAGTAATTATCCTCAAATGGTTCCAAAATTGATACATATATATATTATCCTCTTGTTCCTCTTTCTAACCCCTTTGAATCACCACATAATTAGCTTCCAATCAATAGTTATTGATAATTTTAAGTTTACACACCTTGTAAAGCCCTAATTTGGGGTATGCTTTGTTGGATAAACCTGCACCTAAAGTAAATGTGACTTTGCTACACTTTTAAGTCTAAAAATTCATATTGTAATAATATGATATATATACTTCATAGTCCCACAAGCCTAATTCAATTTCAAGTCTTCAAGACTAAGTTAGGTCCATGTTGTTAAAACCTATTGTTTTTGGTCTGTTTTGGATGAAGGAACTTGTATGGACTAGAAATTTTTCAATATTTCCCTAACAAGTTTGAAATATGGGCCTAAAACATCGAGGTTTGTCTTTTGTCAAATTTCACTAGTGGCACTCAATTTGGACCTCGCAATATTCAAATATTACTATTTTATTGAAACCACTCATTTAATCCTAGTTTGAGGAATAGACAAAAATCATAACTTGTACAACCTCTAACTTCAAAAACATGGTGATATTGATTTTGCAATTTTTACCCAATATACTTTGCTCTCTCTTCTATTAACCATGAAATTTCATGCAATTTCAATGATCCAAAAAAAAGTTAGATAGAAAATGGTAATATGATTGATTTAAAGGAACCAAACAAAGGATTATCTAACCTAATACAAATAGCCAAATAATAATATAAAAAATAACTAATTGAAATTCCTCATTAATTAGAAGAACCAACTGATGGAAGATACAACTTGGAAGGATGAGTTCTTCATACCAAAGTATTTTCAGCTAATCAAGTGTTTAGGGTATTGCTTGTGTAAAGGGGTGGGGCATGTAAAGCCCCTAGATCTTAGGCCATTAAATTGCAATTAATGTATTGTTGTTTTAATTAGTTGTCATCTCATTATTTGCAATTGTACCCTTTGTCTCCTATATATATACAAAGGAATTTAGTTTTAGGGATCATCAAGAGTTATTTGTAAACATAAGGTGTAAAGGTGGTTTCCTCTTTAAGTGGCATTGTTATTCATTCACCTTTTTATTATTCTCATTGTTTTCTTTCTATTCTTATGCATTTGGCTTAACTGGACCATAGCATTTGGTGTTAGAGTAGGCGATCCTTGGTTTGTAGTCTTCCAAACAAAGCATTGTACCAATTTTACTATAAGTGTTTTTGGGGAATATTATATTGGCATTGTACTTGGGGTTGTAAATAAAAAACATTGAAGTATCTTAGGTCAAAATTTAAGCTTCTAGTGCACTTTAATTTTTGGCATTACACATTGTAGAAGTTAGGGTTTTTTCTCAATCCCAAAACCTTGCTTAAATCATATGTTCTACCCAAAAGATCATGTATGGAGATTGATAGGTCTAACTAAAGTAATTCTAGTGCCATTAGAAATATGATAGATTAGGGTATTATAGGTTCCAAGTTACATATTTAAGTGCTACAAGTGAGGAGTAACAAGCCATACAAATTCAAAATCATGGGTTTTGTTAATTCTACCATAACTTTCTCTTGCAAGGTCAGAATTGCATGGGATTAATGGGATCTTAAAGAAGAAGGTACATCAAAGTATATCAAGTGAATAATTCATTGATAAAATATTAGAATTGGAAAATTTGTAATATATTCAAGGTCGACAAACAAAGTAGGCTTCAAATCAAGGCTTTACAAGGAGTGTCAACTTAAAATTGTCATAATTTTTTATTCGAAGCTCCATTCGTGGTCATTCAAAAGGGGTAAGAAAGAGGATTCAGGGGATAATATATAGGTACAAATTTTGGTACACCAATTTGTAGATAATTTGTTGAAAATAAATCATTATCATGGGGGGGAACAATATTATATTTGTAGGAGCAACAAAATTGGAAGAACCTACCAAATGGAAGAACATGAAAAGAGAAATTATGGAATTCATCATCAATTGGAAGAACCTGCCAATAAAAGATGAAAATTGGAAGAATAAGTTATTCAAACAGAAGAATATGTAGCTAATCAAGCATTGAGGGAAACACATGTTTGAAGAGAAGGGCATGTTAAGCCCCCAGGTCTTGGACCAACACATTGATATTGTTATATTATTATTGTCACTAATAATAGGCTCATTATTTGTAATTGTACCCTTTCTCTCCTATATTTATACCAAGGAGAAGTACTATCAGGGATCAACAAGAGTTATTTGTAAACATAAGGTGTAAAGGAGGTTGTCCCCTCAAAGTCTCATCGTTATTCATTCACTTTTTATCATTATCAATGCATGGTGTTATCACCATAACAATTTTTTATGGAATCCAAGTCCCGGGATTTAGCGAAGGGACAAACTAGTGTAGAGACATGATAAAATGGAGGATGAAGCCAGATTTAGCGAAATAAAGCTAAATCTAGCTGGAGCGTGGGGTTGATGGGAGTCGACAGGCTATAGATCTGAGACATCCTAAATAGACGGTTAGAAAGCATATCAGGCAGAGAACTAGCACAAAGTTTAATCATTTGAGAGAGGGCTGATAAGAATACTATGGTTTCAACTCATGACCACGTGGTGCCACCAGAGGCATATTGGGGTGAAAAGCGGTCTGCTCCAAACCGCTTTGCGTTGTCCCCGATATCAGGAAGAGTATATAAGGAGAGGACCCTCGTCATTATTTTATGATAGTTCAAATCATTTGAACATTTGAAATTGGTGCAACTGCTCCATTCGAACTGAGGCTCAACAGTGTACCAGTCTCACGCCTTCTCTGCTCATTCACAGGTATTTTTCATTATTTCCATGTACCCTATCATTATGTCTGTAACAAAACAAGATCTCACCTCAAAAGAAGAAGCCCTAATTGACAGAAACTCTGATGTGTTCGACACTGTAATAACCATCTCGCCCGTCTCTATGTCCTGAACAAATTTGTGGGATAATGTAGGAAGACAATTACCTTTCCTCGAAGCAATCAATAATATGGTGTGCAGAACAATACTCATAGGAAGAGAAGGTAGTTTTAAATAAGTTAGGTTCAGAGATCCTGTGCAGAGTAGATAGTCCATCAATTCAATACTCCTTCAACATACCAGAGTCTCCCTTCGCAGCGTTTGAACCCTTCGAGGAAGAAAAGTTAGTTGCAGTTTACAGAGAATGTCCCCCCAAGGTCAAAACCCTATTTTTGCAGACAATCGTTAAACCCGTGAATTATTTTGAAAGTCTATCTTTGCCAATGAGTGTAAGTGTCATGGTTATTGAATTCCAGTGGGCCTGTTCCATACTCTGTCAGATTTTAGGTTTAGATAATGACAAATATGTAGTTGAGGTCATGCTAGGTTTCCTGTTAACTTTTTTCCAGTCAGAATCTAGTCATTCAATCCATATCAATTTTGATAAGTTCATAGCTGATAATGTACACAAAGATCTAGTGAATTTCCAATCACTAAGGCACTTCAAGTATTACACATACCTGTTGAAGATGTTCCCAAAGACAAACAAAACAGAGTTCCCCGAAGAAACATTCATCTCAACTAAATCCAAAAGGATCACAATGCTCAATTTCATAAATAAGATCATGTCCAGATTTTATAGCCTGACCTTCAACACTGGCCTGCTAAGAGTCTTGGAGGACATGAAAAGTTATTTGCATCCAAATCCAAAAAACAGAGTGGTTGATTGGGTGTTGTTCATGCATTCTACAGTAATTTGGCTATATGGTTGCCCAGAAGCACTTTACCTGCTGCCGATTTTTCTGACACCTAGAGTCTTTGCCTTGGAGTTCATCAGGTAAAGAATCAACTCAGAAACAAAACATTTTCTGAAAATGCACAAAACGTCCAACCTAAAATTTCCTTTCATAATCAGACCTTTTGTTGTGAAGACTAGATCATGCTTGCCTCGGATCCAGGCCAAGCTCAAGGATTTTGGATTTGCATAGCTACAAGGGAGAAAATATGATCCACATTAGGTCATATCTAAAATAAGATTGATGAGAAAACATGGCCCTTATGAACATGAGTATGTTGAAGGTTTTGATAAATTGGAAAATATGGAAACCTGTGCAAATATAGAAGTCATTTTGCAGCCTGATCAAACACAACAAATAGGGTCAACCCTATAATAGACTCAGACACAGAAAACTCCTCCAAGGCTGATTATTAAAGCTCCCAAGATGAGTGTTTATAGAAAAAGGAGCAGTTCAGAGGCCTTGTGCACCAATGGTCAGCAAAATGTTCCCAAGAAAATGAAAATCACACAATCTCCACAGATAGTAGACCTGGAGAAAGAAGAACCTAATGAGAAAATGAGCATGGAAATGGTGGAGAGTGGGACCAAAAATGAAGAGGCTAGCACATGAAGCATGCCACAGAGTGAAGGCAACTCAAGGGATTTCAGCAGGAAGAAAAATGTCTTTGATAAGACACCTGGGGCAATCTACCAATCCAAAGAAGATTTAGCAAATCAATATGCTATGAAAGGGAGCTTGGCCATGAGTGAAATAAGAGATTTGATACCCGAGGTAGAAAGGATTTCTCAGCATAAGTCTTCCCTATTTTCAGTCTGGGATATAGAAAAGAAGAAAGTCAAAATAGCAGTGTCAGATGAGGATAAAGTGTCTGAAATTAAGCTGCATTATGAAAATATTAGTGCCCCAGACAAGGTGAAATTTCACCAAAACACAAGTGACATGTATTCAGACTATCTGAGTCTGATTTTGAGGGTTTCAAGGCTGAAAACTCATACACTTAAGTTGGAGGGACAATTGAGGCAAGAAAAAGCATCCAACAAAGCCTGGAAAAATCAAGTCAAGAGATTAGAATCTGAAGTCCCTCAAGGGATCAAATCTTCCTTAGAGGAGAAAGACAAGATGATTCAAAGCATCAAGAAGAGGCTAAATATGTCTACCACAGAACATCCACAAACAACCGAGATGACTGCTCTAGAACAAGAAAAAGAGACATTGGGATAGGAAGCACTAAATTACAAGGCCAAAGTATTGCAGCTAGAGAAGGAAAAGGAGGATTGGTCACAAGGACAGGTAGAGGTATTAAACATGGCTGCAAGCCTGTAGCTATACCTGGTACTGCGGAAGCTGGGTCAAGCACTGAAGAAATTGTTTAGGTTATGTCACAAGTTAGCTTGAAGATGAGAGAAATCAAAAGCCTTAAGGGAGTTATAGAAAAGTTGCAGCAAGAAATGAAAATAAAGGATGAGAAGATGGCCTAGTTCCAAAAATAAAATGAAGATTTGTAGGAAAGGGTAGACAAGTTGAAGACAAGGTTGAAGGGTAAAGAACTTTTGCAGGGAGATAAACATGTAATCTGGGACTCTATTGTTGTTGAAGCTGCTAAGTTCAGGGTGTACCTAAATTTCATAAATGACAAAGATAGCATGGCTATCACTGCCCGAAGTATGTGTACTATTGTGACTGAGACACTAGCAAAAAATCCCTCAGAGTGGACCCAAAATGCTACAAATTTGTTGAATTTCATTCCCACTGCCGAACCTCAAACCATTGGGGTCAAAGACAAGACTACACCGATCATTTGTACCAGGAGGATCATTGCTAAGCACAACTTGCTCAAGTCAGTTCAAGCCAAAGTCGTACAGATGGAGTAGAGTATACAAGAATTCAAGGATCTGTTTGAACAATTGTTTATCAAAGGCCTCCCACCATTTTGGGATGGCAAAGGGAAATTATATGATCAAGAAGAATACAATTATTTCCTCTCCCAGTGCATAATGGATCATTCCAAGTTTGAAGGCCTGGGGGAAAACCTAAAAGGGCCAAATTTGGTAGAATATTTGACCACGAATTTTGAGATCTTGAATCAATTCAATAATATAAAGATTGGGCTGCCAACTATGACTTATGCCACTTGCATCAACCTGGAGATTGTAATAAAGGAAATGATGGATTACGAGATTCCTTCTGACGTACAATGGAAAGCAATCGTGTGACTAGGCAAGACAAAATGCAGTTTTCTAGGAACCAACAAATAGCCTCCAGGTGTCACCAGATTGGAAAGTTTGACATAAGATCAAAGAAAGAAAGATGGTGAAGACAAAAGGCGAGCAGTCAGAGAAATCAACTGTTAGTTTATGAAACTTTTTTGTTTAATCATCGAAATGTTGGTTGTGGAGCCTGATTATCTTCCTGATTCAGAGGTCCTTGCTTTCAGCCGTGTCTATACCCCATGAAGTATTTACACCCCAGAAGTATGTACACTCTTCCACGCGGG
>JZKD02S2222751.1:865455-903716 GCA_000966675.3 Picea glauca | reverse complement strand
CTAAGTGGACTATTCAAATCATGAGAATTATTGGTCAGTTGCGACTAATACTCATGAATATGGGTCATAGATTAATGACTTACACTACGTAGTTAATCCCGAAAATAATATCTAAGATTTTGTCCTAGATGGAAAACTAGGGTACTGTTAGATGAAAGAAAGTTTGATATGAATAGATCTGATAAGAATAATGATAGATATGTTATGCCTATGCATAGAAAGAATATTTGGACTAACAAATGGATGCAGTATCCTAGAAAGAATTTTTTGCAGGCTAGCTACCATGATCCTGGTGTGCAGTATCGAAGAGGCTGGGGATTACTTAAAAGAAAAAGAGGATTAGCCCTATGTTATAGTTGTAGAAAAATGGGACATCTAGCTAAGGAATGCCTTGGTTGAATATCGAGTTGTCTCTGTTGAAAATCTTTGGACCATGAAGCATTAGATTTCCCTAGAATGATTGCTAATCTTGAAAGAATGAATCTAAATGAAGGAAACCCTAAGGTAGATCCAGAAATAACAGAACCCTAGAAATAATCAGAGAAGATGTTACTGTAGATGAAAGACACCTTGAATGACCACCGACATGTTAGGTTATCATAGATCTTTAAAGAAAAAAAATGCATTGAAGTAATAGTAGGGGATTTCGACATTGACTGTGTTCTGGATGAGGAAACACAGGTGAATGTCATGACAAAAAAAAACTTGGGAAGCTATAGGAAGGCCTGTTATGATCCCTTCACTAAACAAAATAGGGTTATTCAAAGGAAAACTGGTGAACCTATGTGGAAGACTCACTCAGATATCTATGAATGTCAATGGAACTTCAACAGAGGAAGATTTTGAGATTATCAAATTTATTGAGGACAATGCCCTATTTACTATGCTACTTGGAAAACCTTGGATTGAACAAGATCAAGCCAAAAAGAAGGAATAAGAAAAAGGTTTAGAACAGCAGAGACAAGAGTTAAAAGATTTCATGACCAGAAGGATCGTGCAGTTGATTGAGGAACAGGAGAATAAATCAAAGATATTAGAAACTAGGAGCCTAGATATCAAAGTTGTGAAAGAATTAGGGGACTCACAGAAGACTGAAGCACCAATATCAAAGAAAGAATAATTATTACCCCAGAGAGAATTTCAACAACGCGTAGTGACTATACTAAAAGAAGATAAGAATCAGAATGGAAAAAGACAGACTAAGTTGAAGATTACTGGGAAGAAGGCTAGAAAGTTAAGTAAGAAGAGGGTGAAGATTGAAAAGTTACAGGAGATTCCAGATGGAACATCGCAGAAAGAAAATTTGCAGAATTCGAGCTTCGTCGAGATATCAGAAAAACGACATGGGTCACTTCGCCATGGCGAAGCGATATAGTCATTGGAGGCCAATATAGCCATTTGATTGCTGCTCCAAATGGGTTGGAAAGCATTTATGGGTTACCCCTAGACCATTGGACAGTGCCAAAATGGATAGACCCAAGTTAATGGAGGTCCCATACCCATTGCAAGAATACCATTGCTAAGATTGCCTATTTATCTCATCGCACCATGCCCAAAGAACACTTTTTCGAACTGAGAAATTGAAGCTCATATATTAGCAAGTGTCTGTAGTGATCATCACACCCTCTTTATTCATTCCCATGTAGTGCCTAAGATCATCGTGACCCCGATTATTTTTCCCGAGCACATATGTCTGATGAGATCACTGCCATTGAAGAATTTGTAACCAAAGTTATTCTTGATTTAATGACTGACAGAGTTATGTCAGAAAGAGGAGTATCTACCAGTGTCCAGGCATCATTGACAAGAGGAGTAGTAGCTTGTCCATCCACTGCTCGTGCAGGACCGTCCCGATAGGTCGATGAGAAGTGTACTAAACATAGAGACAATCTGGCAAAATCTAGGCTGATTCTGAGCATTCTACCTACCTACCTACCTCCTCTAAGTGGTGAGATTAACCACGACAATGTACCCAAAGATTTTGACTATGATTTAGTCACGACATACCTCTTGAAATGGATACGTGTAGTTCGAGCCGACCAAGATAAGCTCGAGCCTTGAAATTTAGTGATTTCAACCTTGGTGACAGGAAGGCCTATGGCATGCTTTCCCCACACAAGTATCTCATGAAGAAAAAAGGAAATAACTCAAAGATCATCCCACAGTCCTGGACCTAGAACCTTGCACAGTCCACTCTGCTGAATGTGATGAAGATTTTGCACTTCGACAAACACCAGGAAGTGAACGCATGTGTAAATTTACTACTGTCCTGCTACCATGGAGGATACCTATGGTTGAATCACTGCATCACTGTAGATTTGACCTTGATCCATCAGATCACAGGGCTTAGCATGGAGGGTCCTAACCCACAAGATTTTTACCTTGGAAAGACCTCAGACAAAGCACTATTAGCGAAGATCAAAGAAAATAATGGCGATGTCAAGAAGGGCACATGAGGTTACAAGGTAGCCTCTATTTAGAGCAGTGCAGTGCACCTTGAATGCCAGTTGATTGTAGGCAAGCTAGTTTGCAAGAACCGACCCACCCAAGTAACTGGATTTGTAGTAGACCTCGCAGGGAAGTGCGCAGAAGGTCTTCAAATGAATTGGGTGAAGTACTTAGAAAATCAGTTGGAACTGGACTGCAAAGAAACACAAGATCAGGGATATGAATTCCACTTCACCTGGCTTCTCATCCTAATTTCATTCATGACATGGGAGATGCCGGAAGGTGTGACCTTCCTAGACATAGAACCCTTCGAACCTTTGGCTGCGAAGTTCAGTACCTTGTGGTACTTGACTAATAAGAGCAAGCAGTGGAAATCCAATGTCATATTCCACGCCTACTACAACCAGCTGAAGCTCACTATCCAGTCCGAGCCATAGATGACCCCAAACGCCCTCCATAGGCTTCGACCCTTAATGAAGTTCAGTGTGGACCACCACTTCATCTATATAACAACGTGTGGTGATGAGAATAAGAAACAATTATAGTCTTATTACAAGTTAACTGAGGAAGACATTGAAGAAATCACCAAGGACTGGTCGACAGACCTTCTCATTGCAGCAAACCCCATGGACCTATCTAATATTGATAGCCCAGAAGTTTTGCAGCATACACCTGGACCTAGCAAGACGAAGAAACCTGAAGAGGTCCATGATGTAGATAGAATATCTGTAAGGACCGCATCCATTACACCAGAGCAAGGAGGTAATAGCGAAGACTTAGAAGAAGTCGAGCGGAGGCCAGGAGACAAAGAGGACTCATCGAAGAAAAGGAAGGGTTCACCTCCGAAACCTTCCTCTCGAAAGAAATCAAAAGCACCCGTAACTAAGATGAAGACCACGCTCACTCCAGATGACTTCAGTTTCCTCCTCACAACTATGAATGAAGCTATAGAGGAGATAACAGAAAATAAGTAAGCCAAGCA
Organism: Picea glauca; assembly: GCA_000966675.3. NCBI lineage: Eukaryota > Viridiplantae > Streptophyta > Pinopsida > Pinales > Pinaceae > Picea > Picea glauca. The sequence continues at coordinate 900,286 of JZKD02S2222751.1, read as the reverse complement.
AGAGACGATGTATAATAGGATTGAAATCGATCTCCAAGGAGTGTAGCAGGCACTTCATTCTAGCCATGCAGTCTCCACCAACAAGGACAGTAGAACCAGGAGATGAGCCAACTCAACTCCACCAGATTGTTGATCTAGTCGAAGCTCGCCTTCGACAAGCTCAAGAAGACACAACACAAGCTACCCAAGCTTTGATGCAAGTACATGGAGTACTTGTTGAGCAATGCAGTGGTGCTAAATGGAAAAATTTTCTCTTCAAGTACAATGGGAGAAGGAAAAAAAAGAGCTACAACAAAGCAAGGAGAAGTTACTTGCAGAACATCTTGAAGTGAAAGAACTAGTCAACAGGGCACTCCACTTTGTGACTATTGTCGAAGTATAGGCCAAAGAGAGAGTTCCATAGAAAGTGGCACAGCTTGAAGAAGTTATACAGAAGCTTCAGCAGTGCATTTCCGATATAGAACTCTACACTGTGCCTGAGACCCCTCAGGAGATAATAGATCAGTGAGAAGCAACTGCTCCCAGTGCAGTTGACATATTGAAAGCTCTTTCCTTAGAGTGCAAGAAGCTTAGTAACTAGAGCACCTAGACTTATGAAAACCTTAAAGAGAATCCAGAGTTACATATGCTAGAGTCGCAGCTTCAGGAAGCAAAGAACCATGTAGATACATTACAGGCATAGCTAAAGGCCCTGTCTATCGTTGATAGAATAAAAAGATCTCATGAAGAATGTACAACTCAATAGCAGATTCATATGATTCAGAGAAAAGTGATGGAAGTCACTCATCGAATCCAACTGGTCCAAGACAAGGCATGCAAGTTGTTTTCCGAGATCGAAAGCTAGGGAGAAAAGCTTGAGAAGATTGTCATCAGTGCAAAACAATGCCTAGAAGGACCAGTAAATGACACAGTGATCCTAGAATTCACCCAGCAAGAGGCCATAGTGAAGCAGCAGGTTGAAGCAGCTCGAGCCAACCTCAAGGAGATCGAAGCAGAATTGCGCAAACCAGAGTGAGTAAGGACGAGTCACAGGTGAGTGTTGGGGGCCTATTGGCCCTTGACCAAGTTTTGGGAGATACTTGGTCATATTTGACAATTTTTGGGACTTTGACACGCTGTCCAAGGTGAAGTGCCAAGCAAAGCGGAGATTGTGGAAGCTAGACCCACTTTGGGTCCTTTTTGGGTTTTTCAGATAATGTAACGGGAAAGGGATGTCAGCCCATGGGTTTACCCATGTTTAGGCCCACTTTTGTAATGTATAAATAGATAGCTAGGCTATGTAAGTAAACATAGATGTGGTGAAGAAGATTAGCCAAGGGATTATTTCTAGAAGTGATCTATGTGATTGAATTGCAGAGCTAAGTGAAAGTGTTATAAGTGCTAAGTGCACAGATTGTAAAAGGGCTCTGTGCTAGATCTACTTGGGGAAGGAGGATCTGGCGAGGTGTGTGCAGATCTCCTATCCTATGTGGAGTAGGGTTTTGATAGCTTTGTGCTGTAACATGATTGACTGAAGCTAATAAAGAAGAAGAATTGGTGGATGTAGCCCTAGGGTGGGGGTGAACCACGTAAATACTGTGTGTTGTGCTTTGTGCTTATTCTTAGATGTTTTGTGTTGCTAAGTGCTTAGAAGAGATTAGATAGATCTATTTATACTTTGTGATTCTGAGATGTGAATGAATGTTAGATCTGATATGTATGAATATTATTAGTACCGATCTACTGGATCTGATCTATTTACTATTGATAAGTGTTGAAATACCTTAGATCTAAGCGAATACTGCGGTGCTCTGTGCTTTCTGCGAAGTATAATAAGTAAGATATACTAAGGAATGACTGATGCTAAGTGCACTGTAAATAATATAATCCCATATCTGTGTCCCATCTAAGATTGTAGATACCTGAGTCTTGCAACCACCCCTGCCTCTACCTTGGGTGAGACTTCATCTGCTTCACATGTGTTGCTGAAAGGGCCAGTAGTTAGGGTTTTTTTGGCGAGCTATTATAGCGTTGAACCCTAGGTCTCCCCCTGTACCAACAAGGTACTGTGGACAAAGGAAAGCAGAAATAGGAGACCCAAAAGAAAATACTAGAGGGGAGGAAAGAAACAGTCACCAAAGAGGTAGAGAAAACCTCATCCTCCTTTAATTTTGAAAGTGAGATGGCCAAGATTAAAATTTTTGTACCATTCAATGAATTGATCAAGAAAAACGAATATAGAAATTAGATCATCAAGATGCTTAAGATGGAACAAACTTCTGATACACTAAACATACAATATGATCACCCTTCCATCTTATTTGGACCACGAGTAGAGGAAAATAGTGATAATGAAGAAGTTCCCCCTTTCTATGTCAGCTTGAAAATCCATGATATGACTCTGCTCAATGCCATGTTCGATTCAGGAGCATCTCATAACCTAATTGCCAAGGTGGTAATGGACCAATTGGGCCTTGACATCACATGGCCTTACAAAGACATGTTCTCTTTTGATTCCAGGAAGGTGAAGTTCCTAGGTCTTATCAAAGATCTGGTGGTATCTTTAGCACAGATCCCAACAAAGAACATGGTTATGGATGTAGTAGTTGTTGATATTCCTCACAAGTTTGGCATGTTGTTATCCAAGTCATGCGCTGTGAAATTAAAAGGAACTCTCCAGATGGACATGCCATACACCACCATCCCTGTCTTTGGTCAAGACAAAAGATTGTACATAGAGGTTTTGCTAAAATACATGGTCAGCAACAAGTCACAACCGAGTAATCATCCCATCTACTTTGTGGAAATTGAGTTGGGGTCCTCCATTTTCTTCAATGACCTGTGTTTTGAAGAGAAAGAACCATAAATTGATATGAATGACAAAGAAAGATATGACCAGTAGATTGAGGAGTTTTCAGAGCAACAGGATAACACAAAAGATCAGATATGGAAGATGAGTTTCGATGGAGCTTTTTGTAGAGAGGGAGAAGGGGATGGCGTATGGATCAATGTTGGCACAGGGGAAGACTCGGGGTTCAACGATACAATAATGCACCAACAAAAACCTAACTACCAGCCCTTTCGGCAACACCTGTGAATCAGATGAAGTCTCACCTGAGGTAGAGGCAGGGGTGGGTGCAGGACTCCAATGTATGCAACCTTAGCTGGGACACAGATCTGTGATTGTAACACCTTAACAGTTCACTTAGAAATTATAGTTCATCAATTTACAACACAGTTAAAACCTAATAATAAATCAATGCAACATTCCCATAGATTCAATAGAGTCAAGCACTAAGCATACTATCATAGATGAGATCTAGCATTCATTCATATTATTTAGCACTAAACTACCATATTAGATTCACCTACCATCTAAAAATGCACTAAGCATTTAATCACATAAACAAGAGAGAAACCATAAAGCACAAAGCATTCATAGCACAGGATGTATGTGGTTCACCCCCACCCTGGGCCTACATCCAACAACTCTTTGTCTTCTTTACTAGCTTCTTTCAATCTTCTTACATGCACAGAGCCTCAAGATCAACTCCGTAGAGGAAAAAAGATCTACGCACTCTTCGCTAGATCCTCCTTCCCCAAGCTAGATTATAGCATAAAGCCTACATACAGTTTCTTACAGTCACTTGCACTCAACCTTGCAAGTCTCACACAACATGCACAAAGCACTTACAACTTGCACAACTAACTAACTAGTCATTCGCACTTATTATGTCACCCTTGCTTAAATCACCTAGACTTCTATTTATACATTACAAAATAGGCCTAAGCATGGGTAAACCCATGGGCCGACATCCCCATACCTGTTACATAATCCCAAAACCCAAAAATCCCTAAAAAGAGGCTGAGATCCTGCGATCTCTGCTTTGATTTGTGCTTTTCTTTCAACAGCCTATCGAAGTCCCAAAAATAGGTCAAACATGACCAATAATTCTCAAAACTTGGTCAAGGGCCAACAGGCCCCCAAAACTCACCTGTGACTCATCCCGAGTCACTCTAATATGGGTAGCTCTACTTCAAAAGTCTCAAGCTTGGCTTGATCTACTTCAACCTGTTGTTGTGCCATGACTTTCTGTTCAACGAACTCTTGGATAACTACTTCATTGACAAGTCCCTCTAAGTGTTGTTCAACTGTAGTGATGGCTTGCTCCAGTTCTTCTCCTCGGACTTTGATCTTTGCGAATAGTTGGCAAGCCTCATCCTATATAGGTTGGAGCCTCTAAGTCACTTCCATGACTCTGCTCTGAATGGTGTGGACCTATTGTTGAGAAGTGAGCTGCTCTTGGGATTACTTCATCCTTTCAACATCTAACAGGGGCTTCAACTGTGCCTGTATTGTTTCTGCTTGCTGCTTCACCTCCTGGAGCTGTGACTCCAGTGCCTTCAGTTCTGGATTCTTAGTGAGTTTCTCATAAGTCTAGGCACTACGATCACTTAGTTGTTTACATTCCATGTCAAGGACCTTTATTCTCTCAACTACACTTCAGGTAGTTACTTCTCTTTGATCCCTCACATCATGTGGAGTGTCATGCACTGTTCGTAGCTCTAAGTCTGCTATTCTTTGTTGTAGCTGTTGGATAGCTTTCGCGAGATGATCTACTTGATGTGCAACTCGATCTTCAGCCTTTGGATCTAATCCTGTCATAAAGTGAAGTGCTCTGTTGACTACTTCTTTCACTTCGAGTTGCTCTACGAGCAACTGTTATTTTTCTTGCTGAATCTGTGCTTTCTCTTCTTCAAAATTTGTCTGGAGAGCAACCTTCTCTTGCTCTGCAACTCAACATTGTTCTATAACTACTTCTTGCACTTTCTTCAAGGCCCAGGTGTCTTTTTCTATTTCTTCCTGTGCGCAATGAAGGTGAGCTTCGGTCACATCAGCTAGTCTGCGAAGTTGGGCTGGCTCATCTCCCAGCTCTGGTTCTTCCATTGGTAGGGGAACATTGGACACTGTGTGACTGGACTGAAAGGCCTTATGTACCCCTCTGAGTTCAACCTTGATTCTGTCGTACATCTCCTCCTGCTTGGCTTCTTGTTTCTGCAACATTTCTTGCGAGGCATCATTTACAGCTACGATGATGAAGTCAAAGTCATCAACAGTGAGCACAGTCTGCATCTTAGTCAAGGTGGCTCTGGATTTCTTCCAGGAAGTGGGCTTCATAGGAGAAACATTCCTTTTCTTCAAGGGGTTAGTCTCATCAGTAGGATTCCTAGGCAGTGTTACTTTGCCTTTCTTTTGCTGGTCTTCTTTTCCATTTATCTCTTCTACTTCGTCATCACCCCCTCAGCTAGGTGATAGTGCAACAGTCTCTTCTGATGTGCTGCTCAAGTCTTGGACTTCTTCAGCCTTCTTCCTTCTGTTGGTTCTGGGTGTGCCATGTTCTTTGTGAGTGGCCGCCAAGCTATCAAGTTCGAGGTCAGACATTTCAATAGGATTAGTGGGGATAAAGAGGTCTATTGACCAGTCCTTAGTTATCTCCTTGAGGTCCTCTTCTATGAGCTTGTAGTACAAATGAATCTCCTCCTTATGCTCATCTTCTCGCGCAGTGATATAGATAAAGTTTCGATCTGCGTGGAACTTCATGAGGGGTCAAAACTGTTGTAGAGTGTTTGGCATCATGCGAGGTTCAACTTCGATAGCCCTCTTCAATTGTAGATAATATGTGTGAAATACTACATTCGAATGCCACTATTTTCCCATATCGCTCGAGTACTAGAGAGTGGTGAACTTCGCAGCAAGCGGCTCGAACAACTCAATGTCTTGGAAGGTCACACCTTCTGGCATTTTCCAAGTGGTAAACGCGATGAGGATTAGGAGCCAACTAAAGTGGAACTCGTAGCCCTGATCTTGTGCTTCACAATAATCTAATTCCAGTTTGTTAACTAGGTACTTCGCCCATTTCATCTGTAGGCCTTCCATGCATTTCCATGCAAGGTCAACGATAAACCCTATGACCTGCGTGGGTATATTCTTCCTTACTATCTTTCCTGCAATTAATTGGCATGCTAGGCACACTGCATCATTCTGGATGGAAGCTACCTTGTAGCCTCACGTCCCCTTCTCAACATTTCCATAGGTATCCTTGATCTTTTGTGCTAATCTGTGATCTATATCTTTTCCTGGGTAGAAATCCCATGGGTCGGGTCCTTGCATACTCAATCCACCAATCCTATGGATTAGCGTCAGATCAAATGTGATACGAGGGTCTAGCCATAAGTAGCCACCATGGTAACATGAGAGAAGGATATTAACATAGGCGTTAATCTCATGGTGCCTTCCAAAGTGTGGGATTTTCATTACATTCAACAGGGTGGACTACGCGAGGTTCATCGTCCACGGCTGGGGGATTATTTTCAAGTTCTTCCCCTTCATCCTGGTCAAGGATTTATATAGGGCGAGCATACTATGGTTCTTGTGGTCTCCTAGGTTGAAGTCGTTGAACTTCAACATTGTGATCTTGTCTTTTTGTGCTCTAACTGTGCGTATCCCCTTCGGGAGGTACGCAGTAACCATGGTGTAGTCAAAATCTCTTAGCACACTATTACGAATCACCGTGCCAGCCAGAGGCGGGATGTAGTTAGGTAAGATGGTCGAGATTAGCTTCACATTTTCTAGGTCATCTCTGTTCTTGGTTATCTTTTCTGTGACGACTCAGGATGGCCCAGATCCGCGAGTGGTCAACAGAGAGGTTTGCACTCCTCTCGTCGATGACACTTGTACACCTACAAACATTACCCTTTCAAACATTACTCTTTCAGTCATGAGGTCGATGATTACCTCCTTCATAGATGCTACGACTACAATAAGTTCTTTGGGCATACATGCTCTTGGTTGAATATATTGGGTTTGAAGAGTAACTACTCAATGCAACAAGATGGATGGTGATAGCTCAATGATCACTGTGCAAAATCAACTAATCTACAGGCTCAGATAATCATGGTTGGAAAAAGTGTTCACGGTGCAAGGCTCAACAGAATAAGTAGATAACTATGCAATGAATCTCTCTAATGGGTGAGAAGCCTTCATTAATTTAGTTCTGTCTGTTATAGTGTGGTCCCAATGGTTTGATGGCAAGATTTATGACCATAAATGTTGTTCTAACCGTTCAGGGTGTCGGTCTAATATTTATACTCTTTCGAATGACTATATTGCTTCACCATGGCGAAGTGCCATGTGACGCTGTTCTGATATCCCAGCGAAGTTCCAGTTTTGCAAATTTTCCTTCTACGAAGTTCCCTCTAGAACCTTTTGTAACTTTTCGATCTTTGATCTCTTCTTTCTTAGTATTCTAGCCTTCTTTCTAGTGAGATTCGCCTCGGTATTTCTCTTTCCATTCCGATTCTTATTTCCTTTTGGCATAGTAACTTCGCGCTGTTGAGATTCTTTCCTAGGATTCTAGGGAAATACTTCTTCTTTATCTGGGGTAGGTGCTTCAGTCTTCTTTGAGTCTTCTTGTGTTCTTCCAGCTTCAACATCTAAGTTTTTGGTTTTAAATATCTTTGATCTATTCTCCTGTTCTTCAATCAAGTGTGCAATCCTCCTAGTCATGAAATCGTTCAACTCTTGCTTCTTATGCTCTAAGACTTCTTCTTCTTTCCTTCTGGCCTAATCCTTTTCAATCCAAGGTTTTCCTAGTAATATAGCAAATGGGGCGTTGTTCCCAATAAATTTAACAACCTCAAAATCTTCCTCTGTCAAAGTTCCATGAGCACTCATAGATATTTGGGTGAGCTTTCCACGTAGGTTTATCAGCTTTCCTCTAAATAATCTTATTCCTCCAAATGAGGGAATCATAGCAATCTTTCCTAAAGTTTCCCAAGTTCTTTCTGTCGTGATATTCACATGTGTTTCTTCATCCAGAACACGGTCAATTTTGAAGTCTCCTATTCTTGCTTCTATGCACTCTTTTTCTTTGAAGATCTCTGATAAGTTGATATTTCGGTGGTCATTCAGCGTTTCTTTTATTTTCAGCAATACAATCTCTGATTCTTTCTAGGGTTCTGTCATGGTCTTAGTTGCTTGACCTTTCTCATGGTCTTCTTGTCTTATATTCATTCTTTCAGTTTTAGCAATCATTCTAGGGAAATCTAAAACTTCATGGTCCATAAATTTACAACAAAGACAACTAGATCTTTTATCAGGGCATTCCTTAGCCAGATGTCCCAATATTCTGCAACTGTAACAAAGGGTTAATCCTCATTTTATTTTAAATGATCCCCAACCTTTCCTGTACTGTGCACTAGGGTCATAATAGCTAACCTGCAAAAAATTATTTCTAGGATCTTGCATCCATTGGTTAGTCCAAACATTCTTTCTATGCATAGGAATAACCTATCTTTCACTATTTTTATCAGATCTACTCACATTAAACTGTTTTTCATCTAGTTGCACCCTACTTTTCAAGCTAGGACAAAATTTATCAAACATACCTAGATCCATACTTTTGAAATGAAAATTTACACTTATCTTACCTTTAACAAAGAACGGAGCTTACAGATCTTACCTCTTTCCTTCAGATATGACTTATTTTCTTAGCACAGAGATTCAAAAGTTAAGTAGGATGTTGCACACTAGGGAAATAGATCTATGCACAGAGCTTTCACAGTTTCAGGTCAGATCTTCGCACAAATCTCCTTTTTCCTTAGTTCCCAACAATCACAGTTTCGGTCCCAACAACGGAACCATTTTTTGGCACAGGGGCAGACCTGGGGTTCAACACTACAACGATGCACCAAAAAAACCCTAACTACTAACCCTTTCAGCAACAACTGCGAAGAAAATGAAGTCTCACCCAAGGTAGAGGTAGGGGTGGTTGCAGGACTCCACAGTATGCAACCTTAGCTGGGACACAAATTTGTGATTGTAACACCTTAACAAAGCACTTAGCAATTATAGTTCATCAATTTACAATGCAATTAAACCTTAATAATAAATCAGTGCAACATTCCCATAGATTCAATAGATTCAAGCACTAAGCATACTAACATAGATTAGATCTAGCATTCATTCACATTATTCAACACTAATATACCATATTAGATTCATCTACCATATAAAAACACACTAAGAATTTAATCACATAAACAAGAGAGAAACCATAAAGCACAAAGCATTCACAATATAGGATATACGTGGTTCACCCCCACCTTGGAGCTACATCCACAAACTCTTCATCTTCTTTATTAGCTTCTTTCAATATTCTTACATGCACAAACCCTCAAGATCAATTTTGCAGAGGACATGAGATATGCACACTCTTTGCTAGATCCTCCTTCCCCAAGCTAGGTTATAGAACAAATCCTACATACAGTTTCTTACAGTCACTTGAACTCAGCCTTGCAAGTCTCACACAGCATGCACAAAGCACTTACAACTTGCACAAATGACTAACTAGTCATTCACACTTAGCATGGCACCCTTGCTTACATCGCCTACACTTCTATTTATACATTAAAAAATAGGCCTAAGCATGGGTCAACCCATGGGCTGACATCCCCATACCTGTTACATAAGCCCAAAACCTAAAAATCCCTAAAAAGGGGCTGAGATCCCGTGATCTCTGCTTCGATTTGTGCTCCACTTTTGACAGCCTATCGAAATCCCAAAAATAATTCAAACATGACCAAGAATCCTCAAAACCTGGTGAAGGGCCAACAATAAATCACCCCAAAGGAGATTAAAAGTTGTGTTCTTATAAACTTGTTTTTGAGTGCATGAATAACATGGCCGAATATGAAGCATTAATATTGGGGTTGAAGGTTTTGAAAGAATTGGGTGCCAAAATAATTGTTGTACATGGAGACTCTGAGCTAATTATCAATCAAATCAAAGGCATATACCAGGCAAAACGTCCCATGCTGAGGGCCTATAGGAACCTAGTACTAGACCTCCTTGAGAAATTTCCAGAGTATAATCTTTCAGCAATTCCAAGAGGACAGAATCATATTGCTGATGCCTTCGCTAATTCAACAACGGTTTTCAAGGTCCCAATATTCCATGACAGAAAATATGAGATCGAGGTCAAGTACAGGCCAATAGTACCATATAATATTAAGTACTGGCATGTTTTTGAAGATGACAAACAAATAGAAAGCTTCCTCAAGATGGAGAATGAATTCGAGAATCTGAACATTGATGAAGAATACTGTGATGATGAGGTAGATGCAACTGCTTTCACAAAGGATGGGTACTTCAACAATAATATTGTAGGTAGAGACAGAGTTCAGCTAAAGAGAAACATCATTCCCAAGGGTCTGGTTCAATTGGAGAAACTCTTTGATAATAACAATGTGGCCAGAAGTCCAAAAATTACAGTAAATGAAGGGCATGTGGAAGATTGCAATATCGGGACTCAAGAGGACCCAAAGATCATTAAGTTGTCCATAACACTCATCCTTGAAGTTAAGGAGAAATATATTGAATTAATGAAATATTTCCCTGATGTTTTTTCTGGAGCTATGATGACCTGAAAGTTTATGACACCAATATAATCCAACAAGTGATCCCAATCAAAGAATATCACAAACCTTTCAAAAAAAATTAAGAAGGATAAACCCTTTGTTACTTCCCTTGATTGAGAAAGAGTTAAAGAAGCTGTTTGAAGCCAAGATCATAGTATCCATGAGATTTTCTAAATGGGTAGCAAATTTGGTGCCAGTCAAAAAAAAGAGTGGAGAAATCAGGTTGTGTGTGGATTTCAGAAATTTGAACAAAGTATCTCTAAATCACAACTAACCACTGCCTAAGATGGATCACATTTTACAGAAAGTGGTGGGTTCTCAGAAAATGTCAATGTTAGATGGTTTCTCTGGATACAATCAGATTATGGTTCACCCTAACGATCAGGAGAAGACAACCTTCACAACTCCATGGGGAACATTCATGTATGCCAAGATGCCATTTGGGCTCATGAATGCAGGGGAAATGTTTCAAATAGATATGGACATATCTTTTGATAATGAAAATGACAAATTCATTGTTATCTACCTAGATGATATCACTGTGTATTCTGTTTCAGATGAAGAACACCTCAAGCATCTAAGAAGGGCATTTCAGAAGTGTGGAAAGTTCAGAATCTCGTTGAACCCTAAGAAGTCAAATTTCGCCATGAAAGAAGGAAAGTTCTTGGGCCACATTATTTCAAAATAGGGGATAAAGGTAGATCCCAATAGAGTTGAAGGGATCTTAAAAATTGGCATACCCAGAAGTAAAAAGGAGGTACAATCATTCCTGGGAAAAGTGAACTTTCTGAGAAGGTTTATCTCTAACTTAGCTGAAATCATAAAGTATATTACCAACATTCTCAAGAAGGGAAATGAAATAAAATGGACCCATGATGCCATAAAATCCTTTGAAGACATCAAAGTGGCATTAACCAAGGCTCCAATACTGACCAACCCAAACTTTGAAAAGGACTTCATATTGTTCTCTTTTTCCTCAGAGCACATGATTGCTGGTGTTTTACTACAAAAAGATGAGAAGAATTTTGAGAATCCCATAGCATATTACAACAAGTCATTGATGGATTCCCCATTGAAATATGATATCATGGAGAAGAAAGCATATGCACTAGTCAAATCCTTGAAAGAATTCAGAGTTTATATATTGCATTCCCATACTACTACTTATGTGCCCATTAGCTCTGTGAAATACATCTTGACCCAACCTGATCCTGAAGGAAAGAGGGGTAAATGGATTGCAGTGTTGTTAGAATCTGACCTTGAGATCAAACCCACCAAGTTGATCAAGGGATAGGGGCTTGCGAAGTTGATGACACAGACCAATTGTGAACTCCTAGGAATAAATTTTATTGTAGCCCTATCAAAGGGTGCAGAAGAAGAGAGAACTCCTCAAATATCCCAGAAATTTCTTGACTCCACATGGTATGCATATATCATCTATGTGTTCAAAAATTTGCAGGCTCCTCCTGAATTTAGTAAAACAAAGGCCAGATTCTTGAAACTAAAGGCAACAAAGTTTTGTTTAGTAAATCAATCTCTATATTGGAAAGATCCAGGGGGAATTTTATTGAGCTATTTGCTAGAAGAAGAAGAAGAAAAGACCATCAGAGAATTCCATAAGGGTGACTGTGGGGGTAACCATTATTGGAAAACCACTGTGCATAATATTTTAAGGGCTGGGTTCTATTGGCCTATCATTTTTTCCGATTTCTACAAAGAGGTTTCAAAATGTCATTAATGTCAAATTTTTGATGGGAAGGGAAAATTGCAGCCTCTACCTTTGAAACCCATTTCTATCGAAGCTCCTTTTAGATATTGGGGCCTTGATTTTATAGGGGAAATACATCCACATTCCTCAGCCCAACACAAGTGTATTATGACAACAAAAAATTATTTCACTAAATGGATCAAGCCAGTTCCCACCAGGCAAGCGACAGATGCTATTATCATCCAGTTTTTGGAAGACAATATTTTGTTCAGGTTCGGATGCCCAACCAAGATCATAACCGATAATTAAACAACTTTCAAATTCAATAAAATAGAGAAATTTTGTAGTGATTACAATATCACCCTTGGCCATTCTACATGTTACTACCCTCAAGGAAATGGACTGGTTGAGTCTTCGAATAAAATCTTAGTCAGAATTATCAAGAAACTATTGCAAGATAATAAAAAGGCTTGACACAAAAATATCATCCATGCACTATGGGCTGACATAATCACCCCAAAGAGATCTATAGCCACATCCCCTTTACAGATCGTTTATGGTACAGAGGCAATATTTCCTACTACATTGTGGTTGCCAATGATGAGGCTATTACAGGAGTAGGATGCAGAAACTGATGCCACTCGAAGAAGAAAAGACAGACTAATCAGTGTCCAGCAAACCAAGGAGAAGGCTTTCAATAATGCTCAGCTGCGCCAAGACAAGATCAAAGAGGCTTTCGATAGGCATATCAAGGTGTATGAATTCAAATTGGGAGACTTGGTACTAAGATGGGATGCCAGAAATGAAGATAAGGGAAAACATGCGAAGTTTGACCATCTATGGTTGGGACCGTTCAAAATTGCAGCATACCGTGAAAGTAATGCCTACATACTACAGGAGAGTAATGGATATGTCATTGGAGGAGGGCCTGTGAATGGAAGGTCCCTCAAACATTATATCGTTTAAGCAATCTTTACACCTTCCATTCATTGTACATAATCATTTTCATTTTTTCTTTTTTCATGAATAAGTTGAAATAAAAGCGGCATAGCTGAAGCCCGAGGTGAAGGCCTTGAGTTATGCTGGGTCAATTTTGAGTTTTTTAATAAGGGATGGTAGATTCAAATCGTAGGAATGAATCATAGCCCAAGGGATAGGAACTCTGTCTACTGTTCTTTGCTACCTCGCAGGGAGGATAACATCCCTAGTTGGAGCCTATGTTATCACCATAACAAATTTGTATGGATTCCAAATCTCAGGATTTAGCGAAGGGCCAAACCGATGTAGAGACATGATAAAATGGAAGACAGAGCCACATCCATTTGAATAAAGATAAATATAGTAGGGGTGTGGGGTTGATTGGACCCAATGGGCTACAGATCCGAGACATCCTAAATCGATGGTTAGAAAGAATATCGGGCAGAGAACTAGCACAAAGTTTAATCGTTTGAGAGCGGTCCAATAAGAATATCGGGGTTTTAGCTCATGACCACATGGCACCACCAGAGGCATATCAGGGCGAAAAGAAATCTTCTCCAAACCACTTTGCATTGTCCCCGATATCAGGAAGAGTATATAAGGAGAGGACCCTCATCATTATTTTATGATATTTCAAATCATTTGAACGTTTGAAATTGGCACAACCGCTCTATTCGAACTGAGGCTCAAAAGTGCACCAGTCTCACACCTTCTCTACTAATTCGTAGGTATTTTTCATTATTTCCATGGACCCTGTCATTATGTCCATAACAGAACAAGATCTCACCTCGAAAGAAGAATCCCTAATTGATAGAGACTCTGATGTATTTGACACCGTAATAGCCGTCTTGCTCGTCTTTGTGTCCTGGACCAATTTGTCGAATAATGTAGGAAGACAATTATCTTTCCTTGAAGCGGTCCAAGCCTCCATAGTCCCTTATGCCATCGAAGTCACATTCCCCTTCCTGGAATTCTTAAGCTGGTGTGCAGAAAAATAGTCACAGGAAGAGAAGGTCGTTTTAAATAAGTTAGGGTCACAGATCCTATGCAGAGTAGATAGCCTGTCAATTCGATATTCCCTTAGCCTACCAGAGTCTCTCTCCGTAGCATCTGAATCCTTCTAGGAAGAAAATTTAGTTGCAATTTATAGATAATGTCCCCACAAGGTCAAAACCCTATTTTTGCAGAAAATCCTTAGACACGAGCATTATTTTGAAAGTCTATCTTTTCCAATGAGTGTAAGCGTCATGGTTATTGAATTCAAGTGGGCATGTTCCATACTTTGTCAAATTTTAGATTTAGATAATGAAAAATATGTAGTTGAGGTCATGCTAGGTTTCTTGTTAACGTTTTTCCAGTTGGAGTCTAGTCAGTCAGTCCATATCAATTTTGATAAGTTCATAGCTGATAATGTACACAAACAACCGTGAATTTCCAATCACTAAGGCACTTCAGGTATTACACATACTTGTTGAAGATGTTCCTGGATACATACAAAATAGAGTTCCACAAAGCAACATTCATCTCAACTGAATGAAAAAGGATCACAATGCTCATTTTCATAAATAAGATCATGTCCAGAGTTTACAGTCTAACCTTCAACACTAGCTTTCCAAGATTCCTAGAGGACATGAAAAGTTATTTGTAGAAAAATCCAGAAAACAAAGTGGGAGATTTTGTGTTGTTCATGCATTCTACAATAATTTGGGTATATGGCTGCCCATAAGTACCTTACCTACTGCCGATTTTTCTGACACCCAGAGTCTTTCCCCTGGCGTTCATCAGGCAAAGAATCACCTCAGAAACAAAACATTTTCTGAAACTGCACAAAGCGTCCAACCTAAAACTTCCTTTCATAATAGGACCCTTTGTTATGAAGAATAGATCATGCTTGCCTCAGATCCAGGCCAATCTCAAGGATTTTGGATTTTCATAGCTACAAGGGATAAAATATGATCCACATCAGGTCATATCTAAACGAATATTGATGAGAAAATAGGGCCCTTATGAACATGAGTATGTTGAAGGTTTTGATAAATTGGCAAATCTAGAAACCTATGTAGATATGGAAGTCATTTTGCAGCCTGATTAGACACAACAAATAAGGTCAACCCTACAATAGACTTAGACACAGAAAAATCCTCCAAGGTTGATTATTAAATCTCCCAAGTTGAGTGTTTATAGAAAAAGGAGAAGTTCAGAGGCCCTAGGCACCAGTGGTCAGCAAAATGTTCTGAAGAAAATGAAAATCACACAATCTCCACAGATAGTAGACCTGGATAAAGAAGAACCTAACGAGCAAATGAGCATGGAAATGGAGGAGAGTGGGACCAAAACCAAAGAGGCTGGTACAGGAAGCATACCATAGAGTGAAGGCATCTCAAGAGCTTTCAGCAACAAGAAACATGTCTTTGATAAGACACATGGAGCAGTCTGCCAATCCAAAGAAGATTTAGCAAATTTATATGTTGTGAAAGGGAGCTTGGCCATGAGTGAAATAAGAGATTTGATACCTAAGGTAGAAAGGATTTCTCATCATAGTCTTCCCTATTTTTAGTTAGGGATATAGAAAAGAAGAAACTCAACATAACAATGGCAGATGAGGATAAAGTGTCTGAAATTAAGCTGCATTATGAAAATATCAGTGCCCCATACAAGGTGAAATTTCACCGAAACACAAGTGACATGCTGTATTCAGACTACCTAAGTCTGAGTTTGAGGGTTTCAAGGATGAAAACTCATACACTGAAGTTGGAGGGACAATTGAGGAAAGAAAAATCATCCAGTAGAGCTTGGAAAACTCAAGTCAAGAGATTAGAATCCGAAGGCCCTAAAGGGATAAAATCTTCCTTAGGGGAGAAAGACAAGATGATTCAAAGCATGAAGAAGAGGCTAAAGATGTTTTCCACAGATCATCCACAAACAACATAGCTGGCTACTCTAGATCACCATGACTTAAAGCTTTAGTTTTGATCCTCGAGGGTGATAGTGGATCAAATACCTTATTGAATGAGATTATTTTTTCCCTAGGGACTTCATTACCAAAAGAATAGTTGCACCAAGTACTCTGAGCTAGAAATCCTCGCTCCCAAGAGAATTCACACTAGGAGAAATCCAGACCCAGAAACTGCCATTCCTATGTCTGATCCTGAGAAGCTTGTACATAAAAGAAAATAAAAGCAAGTAACCCTAGTAATGCCTTTAGACTGATATCTGTCCTTACCCATGGATGGAGTGACAAGCATTGAAGACATTAAGTTTGATGTAAAATTTGAACAAATTCTATTTAGAACTAAATCCAAATCTTGTTTGAGCGAGGTCATCTTTGACAAACAAAGATTCTGAGATTCAATTTTAGCTACATCTACAAGGCCTGTAGTGATTCATACTCAGAACCAACATCCACTCCAGCCCCTCACAACAGCCATGGTAGCTCAATTTTCTCCCCTTGTGCTTTCTGCTCAGTTACATGATCTAACTCGGGAGTATAATCTAAGGATCAAACTATATGATGTTGAAGGTAGTGTGTCAGCCCAGAAACATTTAGTTTGGTTCAATGAGTTTATAGACTTGGAAGAAGTAGACTTCGAGGATGCTAAAATGAGGTTGTTTTCACAAAGTCTTGTAGTAGAAGTGAGGAAGTGGTTCAGGGCCCTTCCAACAGCTAGTATCATAGATTTTGAGGCCTTTGAAACCGACTTCCTTGCAAAATCAGGTGACAAGAAATATCCCCTTCAGTTGTTAACTTAGTATAACAACATGAGGAGATCACCTGATGAAACATTGCAGGATTTTTCATCTAGATTTGTAAAGGTTTATAATTTGATTCCCACTAAGGTAAGACCCCCCCTAAAGCTGCTAAACTCAAATATGTTGATTCCTTTGAAAGTGATTTTTCTTTGTTATTAAGAGAATGAATATCTGCTACATTAGATGATATGATGACGGATGGCATAGAGGTCGAAGTGAATCTAATGGATTCGGGAAAGATAAAAGATGACTCTGGCAGGGGCATGAACAAAGATCAATATAAGGCACAACCTTCAACCTCACAAACATCAGAAGAAAGGTTTGAAATGATGATGAGAAACATGGAGAGAATGATGGAGAGAATAGCCTTAGAAAATAGGCCTAACCCCAGAGAACAAGCTGACGGTCCACCTAGAAATATGAGGACACCAACAATCCCACAAATCAAACAACAAGAACAAAGAAATCAGGGGAATCAGGCAAATCAAGGAGATTAGAGAAATCAGGGAAATTAGGGAAATCAAGGGAATTAGAGGGATCAACAAGTAAGGCCTCCTTTCCAAAATAATTATGTAAATGAGAATTATGGTGGATATTTTGAAGACAACATGAACTGCTACGATGATAAAGAAACAGAGGTGTTTTTGAATAAAGAAGAACATGACCAGTTCATGGATGCAAATGAGATCTTCATGCAAGATGAGGAGGAGAGGTTATCAGTAGAAAGGGAAGATTACCAAGAAGGATTGCAGGATTCCATCATGCAATTCTCGAGACAATATAATATTCGAAATCAGAGAGTACCTGAAAACCCCACAAAGGGAAATCCTTCAAAAGGAAATCCTCTAAAAGGAAACCCCACCAAAGAAGCTCAGAGTAACATACCCTCTTCAAGTCATCTCAAAAAGGATTCTGCTCCAAAATATTATGGTGCAAAGGATTCTGCTGCAAAAGGTACCGTGGAAAAAGGAAAGAAGAAAGAGGAGCCATAGAAGAAAATACCAGAGGTGAGGAAAGAAATAGTCACCAAAGAGGTATAGAAAACCTCATCCTCCTTTAATTTTGAAAGTGAGATGGCCAAGATTAAAATTTTTGTACCATTCGATGAATTGATCAAGAACAACGAATATAGAAATTAGATCAGCAAGATGCTTAAGATGGAACAAACTTCTGATACACTAAACATACAAGATGATCACCCTGCCATCTTATTTGGACCACCAGTGGAGGAAAATAGTGATAATGAAGAAGTTCCCCCTTCCTATGTTAGCCAGAAAATCCATGATATGACTCTGCACAATGCCATGTTGTATTCAGGAGCATCTCATAACCTAATTCCCAAGGTGGTCATGGACCAGCTGGGCGTTGACATCAGAAGGCCTTACAAAGACATGTTCTCTTTTGATTCCAAGAAGGTGAAGTGCCTAGGTCTTATCAAAGATTTGGTGGTATCTTTAACACAAATCCTAGCAAAGAACATGTTTATGGATGTAGTAGTTGTTGATATTCCTCCCAAGTTTGGAATGTTGTTATCCAGGTCATGGGCTGCGAAATTAAAAGGAACTCTCTAGATGGGCATGTCATATGCCACCATCCTTGTCTTTGGTCAAGAAAAAATATTGTATAGAGAGGTTTTTCTAACATACATGGTCAGTAACAAGTCAAAGCCGAGTAATCATCCCATCTACTTTGTGGAAACTGAGTTGGGGTCCTCCATTTTCTTCAATGACCTATGTTTTGAAGAGAAAGAACCATAAATTGATATGACTGACAAAGAAAGATCTGACTAGCAGATTGAGGAGCTTTCAGAGCAGCAAGATAACACAGAAGATCAGATATGGAAGATGAGTTTCGATGGAGCTGCCTGCAAAGAGGGAGAATGGGTTGGCATGGATCAATCACCCCAAAGGAGATTAAAAGTTGTGTTCTTATAAACTTGTTTTTGAGTGCACGAATAACCTGGCCTAATATGAAGAATTAATATTGGGGTTGAAGGTTTTGAAACAATTGGGTGCTAAAAGAATTGTTTTACATGGATACTCTGAGCTAATTATCGATCAAATCAAAGGCATATACCAAGAAAAACATCCGAGACTGGGGGCTTATAGGAACCTAGTACTAGACCTCCTTGAAAATTTTCCAGAGTATAATCTTTCAACAATTCTAAGAGGATAGAATCAGATTGTTGATGCCTTGTCTACTTTAGCAGCGGCTTTCAAGGTCCCAATCGTCCATGATAGAAAATATGAGGTCGAGGTCAAGTACAGGCCAACAGTACCAAATAATATTAAGTATTGGTAGGTTTTTGATGATGACAAACAAATATAAAGCTTCCTCAAGATGGAGAATGAATTCGAGAATCTAAACATTGATGAAGAATACTGTGATGAAGAGGTAGATGCAGCTGCTTTCACAAAGGATGGGTACTTCGACAATCATATTGTAGGCAGAGACATAGTTTAGCTAAAGAGAAACATCATTCCCAAGGGTCTGGTTCAATTGGAGAAACTCCTTGATAATAACGATGTGGCTAGAAATCCAAAAATTATAGTAAATGAAGGGGATGTGGAAGATTGCAATATTGAGACTCAGGAGGACCTGAAGATCATTAAGTTTTCCATAACACTCAGCCCTGAAGTCAAGGAGAAATATATCAAATTAATGAAAGAGTTCCCTGATGTTTTTTCCTGGAGCTATGATGACCTGAAATTTTATGACACCAGTATAATCCAACATGTGATCCCAATCAAAGAAGATCAAAAACCTTTCAAACAAAAATTAAGAAGGATAAACCCTTTGTTGCTTCCCTTGATTGAAAAAGAGGTAAAGAAGCTGTTTGAAGCCAAGATCATAGTATCCCCAAGATTTTCTAAATGGGTAGAAAATCTGGTGCCAGTCAGAAAAAAGAGTGGAGAAATCAGGTTGTGTGTGGATTTCAGAAATCTAAATAGAGTATGTCTAAAGGACAACTACCCACTTCCTAAGATGGATCACATTTTAGAGAAAGTGGTGGGTTCTCAGAAAATGTCAATGTTAGATGGCTTCTATGGATACAATCAAATTATGGTGCACCCTGACGATCAGGAGAAGACGACCTTCACAAATCCATGGGGAACATTCATGTATGCTAGGATGCCATTTGGGCTCATGAATGCAGGGGAAATGTTTCAAAGAGATATGGACATAGCTTTTGCTGATGAAAAAGACAAATTCATTGTTATCTACATAGATGATATCACTGTGTATTCTATTTCAGACGAGGGACACCTCAAGCATCTAAGAAGGGCATTTCAGAAGTGTAGAAAGTTCAGAATCTCGTTGAACCCTAAGAATTCATTTTTCTCCATGGAAGAAGGAAAGTTGTTGCGACACATTATTTCAAAAGAGGGGATAAAGGTAGATCCCAACAGAGTTGAAGGGATCTTAAAAATTGGCATACCCAGAAGTAAAAAGGAGGTACAATCTTTCCTGGGAAAAGTGAACTTTTTGAGAAGGTTTATACCTAACTTAGCTGAAATCATAAAGTATATCACCAACATGCTCAAGAAGGGAAATGAAATAAAGTGGACCCATGATGCCAAAAAATCCTTTGAAGACATCAAAGTGGCATTAACCAAGGCTCCAATACTGGCCAACCCAAACTTTGAAAAGGACTTCATATTGTTCTCTTTTGCCTCAAAGCACATGATTGGTGGTGTTTTACTACAGAAACATGAGTATAATTTTGAGAAGACCATAGCATATTACAACAAGACATTGAGGGATGCCCCATTGAAATATGATATCATGGAGAAGCAAGCATATGCACTAGTCAAAGCCTTGAAATAATTCAGAGTTTACATCTTCCATTCCCATACTACTGCTTATGTTCCGAGTAGCTCCGTGAAAGACATCTTGACCCAACCCGATCCTAAAGGAAAGAGGGGTAAATGGATAGCAGTGTTGTTAGAATATGACCTTGAGATCAAACCCACCAAGTTGATCAAGGGACAGGGGCTTGCGAAGCTGATGGCACAGACCAATTGTGAACTCCTAGAAATAAATCTCATTGCAGACCTGTCTGAGGGTGCACAGGAAGAGAGAACTCCTCAAATATCCTAGAACTTTCTTGAATCCACACGGTATGCAAATATCATCTATGTGTTGAAACAATTGTAGGCTCCTCCTGATTTTAGTAAAACAAAGGCCAGATTCTTGAAACTGAAGGCAACAAAGTTTTGCATAGTAAATCAATCTCTCTATTGGAAAGATCCAGGGGGAATTTTATTGAGTTGTTTTCTAGAAGAAGAAGCAAAAAATACCATCAGAGAATTCCATACGGGTGACTGTGGGGGTCACCATTATTGGAAAACCACTGTGCATAATATTTTAAGGGTTGGGTTCTATTGGCCTAGCGTTTTTTTTTATGTCTATAAAGAGGTTTCAAAATGCCATGAATGTCAATTTTTTTATGGGAAGGGAAAATTACAGCCTCTACCTTTGAAACCCATCTCTGTAGAATCTCCTTTTAGATAGTGGGGCCTTGATTTTATAGGGGAAATACATCCACAATCCTTAGCCCAACACAAGTGGATTCTGACAGCAACAGATTATTTCACTGAATGGATCGAGGCAGTTCCCACCATGCAAGAGACAAATGTTGTTATCATCCAGTGTTTGGAAGACAATATTTTGTCCAGGTTTGGATGCCCAACTAAGATCATAACAGATAATGCATCAACATTCAAATCCAGGAAAATAGAGAAATTTTGCAATGATTACAATATCACCCTTGGCCATTCTACATCTTACTACCCTCAAGAAAATGGATTGGATGAGTCTTTGAATAAAAGATTAGTCAGAATGATCAAGAAACTATTGCAAGATAATAAAAAGGCTTGGCACAAAAATCTCATCCATGCACTATGGGCTGACAGAATCACCCCAAATAGATCTATAGCCACATCCCCTTTCCATATTGTTTATGGTACATAGGCAATCTTTCCTACTACATTAGGGTTTCCAGTGATGAGGCTGTTATAGGAGTAGTATGCAGAAACTGATGCCACTCGAAGAAGAAAAGATGAACTAATCAATGTCCAACATACTAGGGAGAAGGCTTTCAATAATGCTCAGTTGTGCTAAGACAAGATCAAAGAGCCTTTCGATAGGTGTACCAAGGTGGATGACTTCAAACTGGGAGACTTGGTACTAATATGGGACTCTAGAAATGAAGATAAGGGAAAGAAAGGGAAGTTTGACCATCTATGGTTGGGACCGTTCAAAATTGCAGCATACTGTAGAAGTAATGCCTACATACTACAGGAGAGTAATGGAGATTTCATTGGAGGAGGGCCTGTGAATGGCAGGTTCCTCAAACATTATATCGTTTAAACAATCATCACCCCTTCCATTCATTGTACATAATCATTTTCGTGTTTTCGTTTTTCATTAAGAAGTTGAAATAAAAGTGACATAGTTGAAGCCTGAGGTGAAGGCCCTGAGCTATGTTGGGTCGATTTTGAGTTTTTTAATAAGGGATGGTAGATTCAAATTGCAGGAATGAATCATAGCCCAATGGATAGGAACTCGGTCTACTGTTCTTTTCTACCTCGCAGGGAGGATAACATCCCCAGTTGGAGCCTGTGTTATCACAATAACAATTTTTAATGGAATCCAAGTCTTGGGATTTAGCAAAGGGCCAAACTGGTGTAGAGACACGATAATATGGAGGATGGAGCCAAATCCATTGGAATAAATATAAATCTAGTGGGGGTGCGAGGTTGATGGGACCTAGTGGGCTACAGATCTGAGACATCATAAATCGATGGTTAGCAAGCATATCGGGTGAAGAACTAGTGTGAAGTTTAATCGTTTGAGAGCGGGCTGATAAGAATATCGTGGTTTCATCTCATGACCATGTGGCGCCACCAGAGGAATATCGGGGTGAAAAGTGGTCTGCTCCAAACTGCTTTGCCTCATCCCCAATATCGGGAAGAGTATATAAGGAGAGGACCCTCGTCATTATTTTATGATAATTCAAATCATTTGAAAATTTTAAATTGGCACAACTGCTCCTTTCGAACTGACTCTCAACAGTGAACCAGTCTCGTGCCTTCTCCACTCATTCGCAGGTATTTTTCATTATTTCCATGGACCCTGTCATTATGTTCGTAATAGAACAAGATCTCGCCTCGAAAGAGGAAGCCCTAATTGATAGAGACTCCAATGTGTTCGACACCGTAATAACTATCTCGCCTGTTACCTTTCCTCAAAGTAGTCCAAGCCTCTATAGTCCCTTATGCCATTGAAGTCGCATTCCCTTCCCAGAATTCATAAGCTGGTGTGCAAAAAAATACTCATAGGAAGAGAAGGTCATTTTAAATAATTTAGGGTCACAGATCCTGTGCAGAGTAGATAGCTTGTCAATTTGATACGCCCTCAGCATACCAGAGTCTCCCTCTGCAACATATGAATCCTTCGAGGAAAAAAAGTTAGTTGCAGTTTACAGAGAATGTCCCCCCGAGGTCAAAACCCTATTTTTGCAGACAATTGTTAAACCCGAGCATTATTCTAAAAGTCTATCTTTTCCAATGAGTGTAAGTGTCATGGTTATTGAAGTCCAGTGTGCCTGTTCCATACTCTATCATATTTTAGGTTTAGATAATGAAAAATATGTAGTTGAGGTCATGCTAGGTTTCCTGTTAACTTTTTTCCAATCGGAGTCCAGTCAGTCAGTCCATATCAATTTTGATAAGTTCATAGCTGATAATGTACACAAACAACTAGTGAATATCCAATCACTAAGGCACTTTAGGTATTACACATACCTGCTGAAGATGTTCGTGGAGACAAACAAAATAGAGTTCCCCAAAGCAACATTCATCTCAACTGAATGCAAAAGGATCAAAATGCTCATTTTCATAAATAAGATCATGTCCAGAGTTTACAGCTTGACCTTCAACACTAGCCTGCCAAGAGTCTTGGAGGACATGAAAATTTATTTGCAGTCAAATCCATAAAACAGAGTGGGATATTGGGTGTTGTTCATGCATTCTACAGTAATTTGGGTATATGGATGCCTAGAAGCACCTTACCTACTGTTGATTTTTCTGACACCCAGAGTCTTTGTCCTCGATTTCATCAGGCAAAGAATCACCTCAGAAAAATAACATTTTCTGAAAATGCTCAAAGCTTCCAACCTAAAATTTTCTTTCATAATAGGACCCTTTGTTGTGAAGACTAGATCCTTCTTGCCTCATATCCAGGCTAAGCTCAAGGAGTTTGGATTTGCACATCTACAAAGGAGAAAATATGATCCACATTAGGTCATATCTAAAAGAAGATTGATGAGCAAACATGGCCCTTATGAACATGATAATGTTGAAGGTTTTGATAAATTGGCAAATCTCGAAACCTGTGAAGATATGTAAGTCATTTTGTAGCCCAATCAGACACAAAAAATAGGGTCAACCCTACAAAAGACTCAGACACAGAAAAATCCTCCAAGGATGATTATTAAATCTCCCAAGATGAGTGTTTATAGAAAAAGGAGCAGTTTAGAGGCCCTGGGCACTAGTGGTCAGCAAAATGTTCCCAAGAAAATGAAAATCACACAATCTCCACAGATAGTAGACCTGGAGAAAGAAGAACCTAATGAGAAAATGAGCATGGAAATGGTGGAGAGTGGGACCACAAATGAAGAGGCTGGTACAGGAAGCATGCCACAGAGTGAAGGCAGCTCAAGGGATTTCAGCAACAAGAAACATGTCTTTGATAAGACACCTAGAGCAGTCTACCAATCCAAAGAAGATTTCTCAAATCAATATGCTGTGAAAGGGAGATTGGCCATGAGTGAAATAAAAGATTTGATACTTGAGGTAGAAAGGATTTATCAGCATAAGTCTTCCCCATTTTCAATTTGGGATATAGAAAAGAAGACACTCAACATAGCAGTGGCATATGAGGATAAAGTGTCTGAAATTAAGATGCATTATGAAAATATCAGTGCCCTAGAAAAGGTGAAATTTCATCTAAACACCAGTGACATGCTGTATTTAGACTACCTGAGTCTGAATTTGAGGGTTTGAAGGCTGGCAACTCATACACTTAAGTTGGAGGGACAATTGAGGCAAGAAAAAACATCCAACAGAGCTTGGAAAACTCAATTCAAGAGATTAGAATCTGAAGGCCCTCAAGGGGTAAAAGCTTCCTCAGAGGAGAAATAAAAGATGATTAAAATAAAGAAGAAGAGGATAAAGATGTCTGCCAGAAAGCATCCACAAATAGGAGAGCTAGATCCTCTGGAAAAAGAAAAAGAGACATTTCGACAAGAAGCACCAAATTACAATGCCAAAGTATTACAGTTGGAGAAAGAAAAGAATGATTGTTCACAAGGACAGGTAGAGGTATTAAACATGGTTGCAGCTGTACCTGGTACTACAAGAGCTAGGTCAAACACTAAAGAAATTTTCCAGGCTATGTCACAAGTTAGCTTGAAGATGAGAGAAATCAAAAGCCTTAAGGGAGTTATAGAAAAGATGCAACAATAAATGAAAATAAAGGATGAGAAGATGGCCCATCTCCAAAAATAAAATCAAGATTTGCACAAAAGGGCAGACAAGTTGAAGATGAGGTTGAAGGGTAAAGAACTTTTGCAGGGAGATAAACATGTAATTTGGGACTCTATTGTTGTTGAGGCTACTAAGTTCAAGGTGTACCTAAATTTCATAAATGACAAAGATAACATGGCTATCATTGCCTGAAGCAGGTGTACTGTTGTGAATGAGACACTGGCGAAAAATCCCTTGGAGTGGGCCCAAAACGCTATAAATTTGAGGAATTCCAGTCCCACTACTGAACTTCAAAACATTGTGGTCAAAGACAGGACTACACTATTCATTTGGGCCAGTAGGCTCATTGCTAAGAATAATTTTCTCATGTCAGTTCAAACCAAAGCTGTATAGATGGAGCATAGTAGACATGAATTCAAGGATCTGTTTGAACATTTTTTTATCAAAGGACTCCCAACATTTTGGGATGGCAAATGGAAATTATACGATCAAGAAGAATACAATTCTCTCCTCTCCCAGTGCAGAATGGATCATTCCAAGTTTGAAGGCCTAGGGGAAAACCTAAAAGGGCCAAATATGGTAGAATATTTGACCATGGATTTTGAGATCTTGAATCAGTCAAGACTGTAAAGATTGGGATTCCAGCTATGACTTATTCCACTTGCATCGACCTGGAGATTCTGATAAAGGAAATGATGGATTACGAGAGTCCTTCTGACTTACTGTGAAAATAGATCGTGCGTCTCGGCAAGACAAAATGTAGTTTTACAGGAACCAACAAATAGCCTCCAGGTGTCACCAGATTGGTGAGGTCGACAAGAGATCAAAGAAAGACAGATGGCGAAGACAAAAGGTGAGTGTTTATAGAAATCAACCATTAGTTTATGAAACATTTTTGTTTAATCATTGAAAATCGGTTCACATACCGAGACTGTCAGTTGAAATTATTGTAGTCCATTATAGAAGATGAAATGTTTCAGTTCAGCCATTGTAATCAAATTGTATAAGTACTAGAAGTTCCAAATGATTTAATGTTGGCAGAAGTGCAAGGGCACCTTTTAGTTGTTTCTGAACTCAATTGTAATTTTTTGGAGCTGAATTGAATACATATGTAGAAGCTTTTGAAGTCTCTATGAAAATATTCTAATGGTGGTGATATGAGTTTTGTCTCCTTTCATTGTATGTATTTCCTGTGTTCTTTAATTCCATTTACATTTTATTCTATTTAAATTGGAGAGTTAAAGGCCCATAATTCATCTTGTGATGCTCTCGGCTTAAGCAATTTAAACTGTGTAATTTTCTTCCTAGCTAATTCAGAATTCATTTCAATAATCCTCTAATGTAGTTATTTGTTTTCTCATTCCTCTTAAACCCTGCTTAAACTCAATTTACAAGTCATATTCATTGACTCAATTAGCCTTTATCCTATGGAGAGTTCTACCGGCCAGTTAGTGTTTTCATTCACTTTCAGAATTTTGACTCCATAGCCCTAAGTGTCCCTCCCCTTCCTTTCCAACAACTTTATAAAAACCCCCAAAACAAGCTAAACTTAGCCATTGATTGCCAAAGAAATATCAAGTGACATGAGAGAGCCCTCTTTGAGTTGAGCAGGTTAGTGCCTAGCTCTAAAGTAGGTTGAAACAATTACCTCTGTCATTTGTCTATCAGCCAGACAAAATTTATAGAGTGCTAACACGTGGTGTTACCTTTTATTTATATTCTTATGCTATTTGGGTTATCTAGACCATAACATTCGATATCAAAGTGGGGGATAATTCATTTGTCTCTTTTAGATGAGCCATGTTACCATTTTCACTTCCAAGTTTTTTTTGTATCATTGGAATTGTTTAGAAATTTAAGGGTTGATAAAGGAAAGAAAAAAGTACATTGGGTAAATATTTGACAATCTAGTTCACTATAGCTTGGAGTTATTAGTTATACAAGTCAGTTTTTTTTTATCTATTCCTGAAACTAGGCTTAACTTCCCAGACAAGAGTTATAGTGAAAATTCCAAGTTTTGTATCATTAGAATTGTTTGGAAATTTAAGGGTTGATAAAGGAAAGAACAAAGTACAACGGGTAAAGATTTCATAATCTAGTTCACTATAGCTTGGAGTTATTAGTTCTACAAGTTAGTTTTTTTATCTAGTCCACAAACTAGGCTTAACTTCCCAGACAAAGAGTTATAGCAAAAATTCCAAGATGATATGTTTAAAACTAATTTTGGGATTAGTGACAAACCCTATCATCCATAGGATATATGTACGAAAGTACAACAAACCAGAACTTGAAAGTTTTTACCACATGTACCTTAATATTTCTCCCCAGTCTCCTCAAAATTTCATGGTCTGAAACATCTCCAAAAAAACATTATAGTGAAAATTCCAAGATGTCTTGATTGAAGGAGAAAAACCCTCGGATCGTAGTCTCTAATACCAAATGTTAAGAAAAAAATACAAAAATAGATTGAAAATATAAAGAGAAGAAGCTCCATGCCTTGAGGAATAAATATAAGAATGAAATATAATCCTCTTTGATAGGGAAACCTCCTTTTACAATAGAACAAATGTACAAGAATGAGATCCGATGATTCGAAAGCTAGGTCTCCAGTGTGTGTGTGTGTGTGTGTGTGAGAGAGAGAGAGAGAGAGAGAGAGAGAGGTACAAATACAATTAAAGAGTCTAGCCAATGACACTAATATAACAATAGAAATATAACTCAGTATCTAGGGATTTACATGGAGCTTTATGCTTAACACGGAGCTTTGTCTAGAGCTTAACATAACCTACCACTAGTGCCAACAATAATATAACAAAATGTAATGGTCCAATACCATGGGGATTAAAATTTGGTTTGGTTTTTGTTTGTTTGGTATAACATGGGACTTTATTCAGGATATTTCCTTACCTTTTGGTAGGGTGAATGGTGTTACTTATTGGAATGCTAATTTCATAGTGTTCAGTTTCATGTTTATTTCGACTTAGCCTTAATGTTAGGATCCGATCCTAACCCCTCTTTGTCGGTCATTAGTTAGTATGATATGCTTTCTATGTAATAAAGGCCATAATAAAGAAGCATAGTTTAAGCGCGAGGTGAAGGCCATGAGTTCTATTGGCCTATCATTTTTTCTGATGTCTATAAAGAGGTTTCAAAATTCCATGAATGTCAAATTTTTTATGGGAAGGGAAAATTGCAGCCTCTTCCTTTGAAACCCATCTCTATAGAAGCTCCTTTTAGACAGTGGGGCCTTTATTTTATAGGGGAAATACATCCACAATCCTCAGCCCAACACAAGTGGATTCTTACAACAACAGATTATTTCACTAAATGGATCGAGGCAATTCCCACTAGGCAAGAGACAAATGTTGTTATCATCCAATTTTTGGAAGACAATATTTTGTCCAGGTTCGGATGCCCAACCAAGATCATAACAGATAATGCATCAACATTCAAATCCAAGAAAATAGAGAAATTTTGCAGTGATTACAATATCACTCTTGGCCATTCTACATCTTACTACCCTCAAGGAAATGGACTGGCTGAGTCTTTGAATAAAAGATTAGTCAGAATGATCAAGAAACTATTGCAAGATAATAAAAAGGCTTGGCACAAAAATCTCATCCATGCACTATGGGCTGACAGAATCACCCCAAAGATATCTATAGCCACATCCCCTTTCCATATCGTTTATGGTATAGAGGCAACATTTCCTACTGTATTGGGGTTTCCAGTGATGAGGCTGTTACAGGAGTAGTATGTAGAAACCGATGCCACTCGAAGAAGAAAAGATGAACTAATCAGTGTCCAACATACCAGGGAGAAGACTTTCAATAATGCTTAGCTGCACCAAGACAAGATCAAAGAGGCTTTCGATAGGCGTACCAAGGTGGATGAATTCAAATTGGGAGACTTGGTACTAATATGGGACTCTTGAAATGAAGATAAGGGAAAGCATGGGAAGTTTGACCATCTATGGTTGGGACCATTCAAAATTGCAGCATACTGTGGAAGTAATGCCTACATACTACAGGAGAGTAATGGAGATGTCGTTGGAGGAGGGCCTGTGAATGGCAGGTTCCTCAAACATTATATCATTTAAACAATCATCACCCCTTCCATTCATTGTAGATAATCATTTTTTGTGTTTTCTTTTTGCATTAAGAAGTTGAAATAAAAGTGACATAGCTGAAGCTTGAGGTGAAGGCCCTGAGCTATGCTGGGTCAATTTTGATTTTTTTAATAAGGGATGGTAGATTCAAATCATAGGAATGAATCACAACCCAATGGATAGGCACTCGGTCTACTATTCTTTTCTACCTCACAGGGAGGATAACATCCCCAGTTGGAGCCTATGTTATCACCATAACAATTTTTAATGGAATCCAAGTCTTGGGATTTAGTGAAGGGCCAAATCAGTGTAGAGACACGATAAAATGGAGGATGGATCCACATCCATCGGAATAAAGATAAATCTAGTGGGGGCGCGAGGTTGATGGGACCCAGTGGGCTACAGATCTGAGACATCATAAATCGATGGTCAGCAAGGATATCGAGCAGAGAACTAGCATGAAGTTTAATCATTTGAGAGAGGGCCGATAAGAATACCACGGTTTCATCTCATGACCACGTGGTGCCACCAGAGGCATATCGGGGAAAAAAGCGGTCTGCTCCATACTGCTTTGCCTCATCCCCGATATTGGGAAGAGTATATAAGGAGAGGACCCTCGTCATTATTTTATGATAATTCAAATCATTTGAACATTTTGAATTGGTGCAAGGGCTCCATTAAAATTGATTCTAAACAATGCACTAGTCTCATGCCTTCTTCGCTTATTTGCAGGTATTTTTCATTATTTCCATGGACCCTGTCATTATGTCCATAACAGAACAAGATCCCACCTCGAAAGAAGAAGCCCTAATTGACAGAGACTCCGATGTGTTTGACACCGTAATAACCCTCTCACTCGTTACCTTTCCTCGAAGCGGTCCAAGCCTCTATAGTCCCTTATGCCATCGAAGTCGCATTCCCCTTCCCGAAATTCATAAGCTAGTGTGTAGAACAATACTCACAGGAAGAGAAGTTCGTTTTAAATAAGTTAGGGTCACAGATCCTATGCAGAGTAGATAACTCGTCAATTTGATACGCCCTCATCATACCCGAGTCTCCCTCTGCAGCATATGAATCCTTTGAGGAAGAAAAGTTTGTTGCAGTTTACAGAGAATGTCCCCCCGAGATCAAAACCCTATTTTTTGCAGATAATCGTTAAACTCGAACATTATTTTGAAAGTCTATCTTTTCCAATGAGTGTAAGCATCATGGTTATTGAAGTCCAGTGTGCTTGTTCCATACTCTGTCATATTTTAGGTTTAGATAATGAAAAATATGTAGTTGAGGTCATGCTAGGTTTAGTGTTAACTTTTTTCCAATTGGAGTCCAGTCAGTCAATCCATGTCAATTTTGATAAGTTCATAGCTGATAATGTACACAAACTACTAGTGAATTTCTAATCACTAAGGCACTTCAGGTATTACACAAACCTGCTGAAGATGTTCGTGGAGACAAGCAAAATAGAGTTCCCCGAAGCGACATTCATCTCAACTGAATGCAAAAGGATCACAATGCTCATTTTCATAAATAAGATCATGTCCAGAGTTTATAGCCTGACCTTCAACACTAGCCTGCCAAGAGTCCTGGAGGACATGAAAATTTATTTGCATTCAAATCCATAAAAAAGAGTGGGATATTGGGTGTTGTTCATGCATTCTACAGTAATTTGGGTATATGGATGCCCAGAAGCACCTTACCTGATTTGAAAATGTTAAAGGCTTGTATTCTTGAAAATATTTGCAAGTTTTAATTCAAGTGTGATTATGCAAAAGGATCAATTTGCAAACACAATTTTTTATAGAAATTACACATTCAAGATGCAGATAATAAGCAACAAATAACAGTGAACAGTAAACACATAACACAACAAATGATAAAGGATTTCACCCCTCTCTTGGGCTACATCTCCTGGTCCAACTTCCAATGGATCTTTTATATTATTTTCTCAAAGTGATAAAATATGTGCTTTACATTGCTCAAAATTACAAATAGATGGCTCCAATGGCTTCAGAACATCTAAAAACCCCATAGCTAGGCTTTTTCAGCACCTGATTTGGCCAAAAATTGAAGAAGATAGGCTTCTTGGAAGTTCCCCTTCAAGCTTGATGTCTCTGGATCGCCAATTGCACCTTTGTGTGTCCAACCTAGCCTCTGCGCTCATTTTCATGCTAAAACCTAGCACTAGGTGCATAATTGAAAAATCGCACAAACTATAGGATGGTTAGGGAACCTAGCCCATAACCTCCAAACCGTTGGGCATATGGGTCATATGACCACACCTCCACACATAAAAGGGTTGAGTTTTAAAACCATTGGTTAAGTGCCAAGTGTCCAGGCATGTGGGGCTCTGAATCCATTTGAAACATGCATGCGGGTGGTCGCATGGTGGTCCAAATGTGAATGGGGGCTGGGGCTAAGCCCCAGCCCGGTCCACGCCCCAAAACATAACACAACTCAACTCAAATATATTTGAAACCGTATAGTGGTAAGAACCACATGGTGGGCATGCTGGTTGGGCAGCCCTTCCCAAAGCTTTACCCCCGCCCGGAGGTCATGGAGTTGAGTCCTGCAAACTCCACAAATTTTAACCATTGCCCAGGTGACACGTAGCAGCCCTTGCTTGGGCCACGTGTCACCAATCCATTCACCAAAAATATGCCATGTGTCGGATGCTAATTCGTCCACATGACTGCAACCCAACACCTGCCATGTGTCATACGACCCTACCAACTCAATATCTGCCACGTGTTGTACAGCCCTGCCAACTCAGCATCTGTATGGACTGTATGGACTGTACAGTCAGCACATTTTTTTTGCCTGTTTGACAATTTGAACAGAACACGATATCTCACTCATCCGATGTCTGTTTGAACCCGTTTGAGTTGCATTAGGTTCATGATGACAAGTTCTATGCACCCGTTCGATTTGAAGAAATTCTGAGCACTTTGAATTTTGAGCAAAATTTGATCCCTTGGATCACACCTCCCCATTGGAAAGATTTTGGACCTCCAAAAGTCTACTTTCATTCTATCTGAAGATGAGGGTATAGTTCTCTCACCTTTTCAACCTCAATCCACTTGGCTTTGCTTGGATTTGTGCCTTCAAGACCAATTCGAAGATATTCCACATTTCCTCATTTTGAAGTCCTCATTCTCCTATCAAGGATTGTGTCTTCATGTAGTGCTGTAAGATATTCTGGAGAGAAATCATCTATAGAAGGAATCGGAACATGTTCTCCTTGATCATCAATCAAAGGAGGCTCATATAATTTCAAATTCTCAACATTAACAACTGCATACATTTGCATATAAGGAGGCAAATCCAAATGGAAGGCATTGTTACCAATCTTGTCAAGAATCTTGAAATGACCATATCTAATTGGTTTCAATTTTTTACCTTCTCCTTTAATCCTCTCCTTACTAATGTAAAGCCAAACTTCATCTCCAACTTCGAAACTGTGATCAACACGATGCTTGTCAAGTCTTGTCTTGTACTTGGCTTGACTCTTTTCCAACTGTTCTTGTACCATCTGATGTGTCGACTGAATTTGTTCAATGAACTTTTCTACCCTATCAATGTCATATTGACCATCAATAGCAATATCCTTCCCAAAGACAAAATCTAAAGGAGATTTGGGAAAATAGCCAAAACATGTTTCAAATGGCGATGTTTGAGTTGAAGAGTGCTTAGCTCGATTGTAAGCATGCTGAATGTAGCGTAAATGCTCATCCCAAAGTTTAGGATGCTTGCTGCAATAACCATGAAGAAGATGCACCACTATTCTATTGACCACTTCTATTTGACCATCAGTTTGTGGATGAAAAGTTGTGCTCTTTTTCAGTTTGGTGTCCATGAGTGCCCATAAACTCGACCAAAAGTTTCCAATAAATCAAGAATCTCGATCATAAATAATGGATTTAGGCAATCCAAAATGTACCCAAACATGCTAAAAGAACATCTGTGCCATTTTCTTAGCTGTAACCTGCTTCTTACAAGGCATCAAAATACACATTTTGCTAAATCAATCAACCACAACATAAAGATAATCATGATTTCTTTTAGACATAGGTATACCTCCTACAAAGTCCATAGAAATACTTTCCCAAGGACGAGAAGGAAGCTGAAGTGGAGTATACAAACCCAAATTTATGTTGCTAGGTTTGCTTGTGGCACATAACAAACATCCTCGAACATAGCTTGAAACACTTTCATTCATTTTAGGCCTATAGCAGTACCTTTGCAAATTAGCCACCGTCTTGCCTACACCAAAGTGACCAGCAATAAGAGAAGAATGGGCTTCTCTTATTATGTTGATTCTTTCACCCTATGGAATACATAGCTTGCCAAGATGATACAAAATATTATCATGCACATGGTAATCCAATTCCTCAACATGGTTAGAATGACACAAAGTTGCATAGACTTCTTTAAAATCAACATCTAAAGCATATTGCTCAACATAGCTCTCATGCATGATAGGACTATGCTTAAGAATAACTGAAGCACTAATAATAGGCCTTGAAAGCATATCAACAACTTTGTTATAAATTCCTTTCTTGTACCTGTTATTGGATAAATCCGTGAGTGCGGACACAAACCGATCTCCCTAGATTCACCTGGATCTAGAACAAAAAAAGACAGAATATACCACTTTCCCTAGATCTAACTATTGAATTAAATTGGAAGTGAGAAGAATATATGTACCTTGTAATCGCTTCCTTGGTCTTTGTTGTTCCAGCTCCACTCCAATGCTAACCATTTCCTTGATGTCGCAAGGTCCCTTCCTATTGTCCTTCGTTCCCCACACACTTCTTGCTCCAAAGATTCTGAAACCATAGATCTGATAGCTACTCACAATCTATTTTGACAAAGCAAATCTCAAATCTACTCTAAGAAAGCTAATAATTCCAAGCCAAAGAACCCCTTCTCCATGAGAGCTCCTCTCCTTTTATAAGTTGAAGAAGATAAGGTGAGGAGGTTAGGATGATCCCACTAAATCATGAAAGTGAGTAAGATCCAAACCATTCGGATGCCACCTCACCATAGAAGCTTCTCCTTCTAGAAGATTCAAGAAAATGCTCGTTTTTCCCACATGATGACATTCTCACACCCTATCTATAGTGCAACCTGCGAACTGTTCACACCCTGGCTATAGTGCAACCTGCGAACTTCCCTTTTTATAAGGTTTTTACAAAGGAGAATCCAACATTTTCTCTCAGGAAAAGTTCTTATGCCTTCCTTCTTTAGGAACTCAGGCCACTGACCCCTCTGAAGGCA
>JZKD02S2222751.1:840728-858816 GCA_000966675.3 Picea glauca | reverse complement strand
CCTTCTTGTCACCTACAATTTAGCATTATCACATATCCAACCGAGAGGGTATGGTTTAGGATGTGGAATAGTTTCCAATTTTAATTTCTTGACAGTGTCTTCAGATATAAGGTTTCCTTGAGATCCAATATCAAAAAGAGTATCTATCTTGGTATGCTTTGAAACAACCCTTATGTGAAAAAGTTCTATTCTTTCTTTTTCTTGTCGAGTTTCATTGAGATTATTGTTACTTGAAGAACTAGTACTTGCAATAGAACCCTTACCTTGATAACCCATGGCTGTAATCTTTGTTTTATCACCTGAATCAGAACCTAAATCATGTTGTATGGTTGCAACATTCTTTGAATTCCCTTTGTTGCCAAACTTTTTGGGTCTTCTTTCAGTATGAAGTTTCCAACAATGGTCTTCATCATGGCCATCTTTTGAACAATGTTTGCATGTAAATTTTTCTCCCTCTTTCCTAACAACAACATTATTTTTTCCGTTGCGCTTCAACTTCCTCTTTCCTTTGTCTCCATGACTGAAAGAATTCTTGTTACCCTCATGAGTTTCATTCCTTCCTTTGGCTTCCAAATGAGTTGCCTGAACACAAACTTCATCTAGATTTAAAGGGTTAAACATGAGTATTGTATGTATCAAGTAACTATGTAAAGCTCCAATGTATTTGAGTAAAGTTTCTTGAGAAGACAAATCTACTCCCAATACCAAAGCTCTTCTACTAAATTCTTGAGTAAATATTTGCACATTTTGCCCTTTAGCTTGTCTAAAATTTTGCCAATCCATAATAGCTTTTTGCTTATATGCCAATGGGTAATTTTTTTTTTTAATTGCAACAATAAAATCATTCCAAGAGGTTAAAATTTTACCATGTTTCTTCATGTCCTCTTGAGTCTTGGCTTCCCACCAAATGAGTGCTGCACTATCCAATCTTAACGAAGCAAGTTGAATCTTAGTTTCATCATCTTGAATTTTTTGTATTCTACAATACACCTCAATCTGTTGAATCCAGTTATCTAATTTCTTAGCATTTACCTCTCCATTGTACATTGGCAATTCAAATTTAATATCAAGCTTTAACAAATAATTTTGTGGAGGAATTTTACCATGTCCCCTTGGAGAATTTGGAAGAGGTTGTGAACTGGTAGAAGAAGAGGAAGATGGAGGTGAGGGAGGTGGGGAAGCACCATTCCCTCCATTTCCTTTTGGAGTTTTATTACCACTGTCTCCCTTGTTCTTTGAAGGGTTGGAGCCTTCACCTTGCAACCTTGTATTCCTTTCTTCCTTCAAGACTTTCATCATTTCTCTCATTTCCATGAAATCCTTTCTGAGATCGTCATCTTCTGTAGGAATATTTTCATGACTCTCTTCATGAGCCATACTTGGTGAATGCCTCCTTGAAGCTTGAGGTGATGATATAATCTTTCTTCTTGAAGGATGAGAACTTGGCTCTACAATTTGACCTTCTCCTCTTGTGAGTTTCAACCTTGTGAGCATCAGAAAACAAAACACTTGCAAATAATCAAGCCTTCAAAAACCTAAGCTTTGATACCAACTTGATCTGAAAATGATAAAGGCTTGTATTCTTGAAAATATTCGCAAGTTTTAATTCAAGTGTGCTTATGCAAAAGGATCAATTTGCAAACAATTTTTTTTATAGAAATTACACATTCAAGATGCAGATAATAAGTAGCAAATAACAGTGAACAGTAAACACATAACACAGCAAATGATAAAGGAGTTCACCCCTCTCTTGGGCTACATCTCCTGGTCCAGCTTCCAATGGATCTTTTATATTATTTTATCAAAGTGCTAAAATATGTGCTTTACATTTCTCAAAATTCCAAATAGATGGCTCCAATGGCTTCAGAACATCCAAAAACCCCTACCTGGGCTTTTTCGGCACCTGATTTGGCCAAAAATTGAAGAAGATAGGCTTCCTGGAAGTTCCCCTTCAAACTTGTTGTCTCTGGATCGCCAAATTGCACCTCTGTGTGTCCAACCTAGCCTCTGCACTCATTTCCATGCTAAAACCTAGCACCGGGTGCATAATTGAAAAACCACACAAATTGTAGGATGGTTAGGGAACCTAGCCCCTAACCGCCAAACTGTTGGGCAAATGGGTCACATCACTGCACCTCCACACATAAAAGGGCTGAGTTTTAAAACCATTGGTTAAGCACCAAGTTTACAGGTGCACGAGGCTCCAAATCCATTTGAAACATGTGCACGGGTGGTCGTATGGTGGTCCACATGTGAATGGGGGTTGGGGCTAAGCCCCAGCCCGGTCTGCGCCCCAAAACATAACACAACTCAACTCAAATATATTTGAAACCGTATAGTGGTAAGAACCACATGGTGGGCACGCCAGTTGGGTGGCCCTTCCCAAAGCTTTACCCCTGCCCGGAGGTCACGTGGTCGAGTCCTATTGACTCCACAAATTTTAATCATTGCCCAGGTGACACGTGGTGGCCCTTTCTTGGGCCACGTGTCACCAATCCATTTTCCACAAATATGCCACATGTTGGATGGTAATTTGTTCACATGTCTACCACCCAACACCTACCACGTGTTGTATGGCCCTGCCAACTCAACATCTGTATGGACTGTACAGTCAACACATTTTTTTGGCCTGTTTGACATTTTGAATTGAACACGATATCTCACTCATTTGACATCCATTTGAACCCGTTTGAGTTGTGTTGGGTTCGTGACGACGAGGCCTACGCACCCATTTGATTTGAAGTGATTCCAAGCACTTTGAATTTTGAGCAAAATTTGATCCCTTGGATCATTACCTGCTGCCGATTTTTCTGACACCCGGAGTCTTTGTCCTGGAGTTCATTAGGAAAAGAATCACCTTAGAAAGATAACATTTTCTGAAAATGCACAAAGCATCCAACCTAAAATTTCCTTTCATAATAGGACTCTTTATTGTGAAGACTAGATCCTTCTTGCCTCAGATCCAGGCCAAGCTCAAGGAGTTTGGACTTGCACAGCTACAAGGGAGAAAATATGATCCACATCAAGTCATATCTAAAAGAAGATTGATGAGAAAACATGGCCCTTATGAACATGATTATGTTGAAGGTTTTGAGAAATTGGCAAATCTGGAAACCTGTGAAGATATGTAAGTCATTTTGCAGCCCGATCAGAGACAACAAATAGGGTCAACCCTACAAAATCCTCAGACACAGAAAAATCCTCCAAGGTTGATTATTAAATCTCTCAAGATGAATGTTTATAGAAAAAGGAGCAGTTCAGAGGCCCTGGGCACCAGTGGTTAGCAAAATGTTCCCAAGAAAATGAAAATCACACAATCTCCACAGATAGTAGACCTGG
The DNA here is from genome assembly GCA_000966675.3 of Picea glauca. Classification (NCBI taxonomy): domain Eukaryota; kingdom Viridiplantae; phylum Streptophyta; class Pinopsida; order Pinales; family Pinaceae; genus Picea; species Picea glauca. The sequence goes on along the minus strand of JZKD02S2222751.1, from coordinate 855,477 downwards.
ATAAAGAAGAACCTAATGAGAAAATGAGCATGGAAATGGTGGAGAGTGGGACCACAAATGAAGAGGCTGGTACAGGAAGCATGCCACAGAGTGAAGGTAGCTCAAGGGCTTTCAGCAACAAGAAACATGTCTTTGATAAGACACTGAGAGCAGTCTACCAATCCAAAGAAGATTTATCAAATAAATATGTTGTGAAAGGGACCTTGGCCATGAGTGAAATAAGAGATTTGATACCCAAGGTAGAAAGGATTTATCAACATAAGTATTCCTCATTTTCAATCAGGGATATAGAAAAGAAGACACTCAACATAGCAGTGGCATATGAGGATAAAGTGTCTAAAATTAAGCTGCATTATGAAAATATTAGTGCCCTAGACAAGGTGAAATTTCACCGAAACACCAGTGACATGTTGTATTTAGACTACTTGAGTCTAAGTTTGAGGGTTTGAAGGCTGACAAATCATACACTTAAGTTGGAGGGACAATTGAGGCAAGAAAAAACATCCAATAGAGCTTGGCAAACTCAATTCAATAGATTATAATCCGAAGGCCCTCAAGGGGTAAAAGCTTCCTTAGAGGAGAAATAAAAGACAATTCAAAGCATGAAGAAGAGGCTAAAGATGTCTTCCACAATGCATCCACAAACAACAGAGTTGGCTCCTCTAGAAAAAGAAAAAGAGACATTTCGACAGGAAGCACCAAATTACAAGGCCAAAGTATTGCAGTTGGAGAAGGAAAAGAAGGATTATTCACAAGGACAGGTAGAAGTACTAAACATGGCTGCAGCTATACCTGGTACTGTAGGAGCTGGGTCAAACACTGAAGAAATTGTCCAGGCTATGTCACAAGTTAGCTTGAAGACAAGAGAAATCAAAAGCCTTAAGGGAGTTATAGAAAAGATGCAGCAAGAAATGAAAATAAAGGATGAGAAGATGGCCCAGTTCCAAAAATAAAATCAAGATTTGCACGAAAGGGTAGACAAGTTGAAGACAAGGTTGAAGGGTAAAGCACTTTTGCTGGGAGATAAACATGTAATCTGGGACTCTATTACTGTTGAGGCTACTAAGTTCAAGGTGTACCTAAATTTCATAAATGACAAAGATAACATGGCCATCACTACCCGAAGCAGGTGTACTATTGTGAATGAGACACTAGCGAAAAATCCCTTGAATTGGGCCCAAAATGCTATAAATTTTCTGAATTTCATTCCCACTGTCGAACTTCAAAACATTGTGGTCAAAGACAGGACTACATTGTGCATTTGGGCCAGGAGGATCATTGCTAAGCACAACTTTCTCATGTCATTTCAAACCAAAGCAGTATAGATGGAGCATAGTATACATGAATTCAAGGATATGTTTGAACAATTTTTTATCAAAGGACTCCCACCATTTTGGGATGGAAAATGGAAATTATACGATCAAGAAGAATACAATTCTCTCCTCTCCCAGTGCAGAATGGATCATTCCATGTTTGAAGGCCCGGGGGGAAACCTAAAAGGGCCAAATCTGGTAGAATATTTGACCACGGATTTTGAGATCTTGAATCATTTCAAGACTGTAAAGATTGGGATTCCAACTATGACTTATGCCACTTGCATTGACCTGGAGATTCTAATAAAGGAAATGATGGATTGCGAGAGTCCTTCTGACTTACTGTGAAAATAGATCGTGCGACTAGGAAAGACAAAATGCAGTTTTCCAGGAACCAACAAATAGCTTCCAAGTGTCACCAGATTGGTGAGTTCGACAGAAGATCAAAGAAAGATAGATGGCGAAGACAAAAGGCGAGTATTCATAGAAATCAATCGTTAGTTTATGAAACATTTTTGTTTAATCATTGAAAATCGGTTCACATACCGAGACTATCAGTTGAAATTATTGTAGTCTATTTTAGAAGATGAAATGTTTCAGTTCAGCCATTGTAATCAAATTGTATAAGTACTAGAAGTTCCAAATGATTTAATGTTGGCAGAAGTGCAAGGGCACCTTTTAGTTGTTTCTGAACTCAATTGTAATTTTCTGGAGCTGAATTGAATACATATGCAGAAGCTTTTGAAGTCTCTATGAAAATATTCTAATGGTGGTGATATGAGTTTTGTCTCCTTTCATTCTATGTATTTCCTGTGTTCTTTAATTCCATTTACATTTTATTCTATTTAAATTGGAGATTTAAAGGCCCAGAATTCATCTTGTAAGGCTCTCGGCTTAAGCAATTTAAACTGTGTAATTTTCTTCCTAGCTAATTCAGAATTCATTTCAGTGATCCTCTAATGCAGTTATTTGTTTTCGCTTTCCTCTTACACCCTACTTAAACTCAATTTACAACTCAGATTTATTGACTCATTTAGCCTTTATCCTTTGGAGAGTTCTACTGGCCAGTTAGTGTTTTCATTCACTTTCAGAATTTTGACTCCATATCCCTAAGTGTCCCTCCCCTTCCTTTCCAACAACTTTATAAACCCCCCCCCAAAAAACTAAACTTAGCCATTGATTGCCAAAGAAATATCAAGTGACATGAGAGAGCCCTCTCTAAGTTGAGCAGGTTAGTGCCCAGCTCTAAAGTAGGTTGAAACAATTACCTCTATCGTTTTTCTATCAGCTAGACAAAATTTACAGAGTGCTAACACTTGGCATTACCTTTTATTTATATTCTTATGCTATTTGGGTTATCTAGACCATAACATTCGATATCAAAGTGGGGGATAATTCATTTGTCTCTTTTAGATGAGCCATGTTACCATTTTCACTTCCAAGTTTTTTTTGTATCATTGGAATTGTTTAGAAATTTAAGGGTTGATAAAGGAAAGAAAAAGGTACATTGGGTAAATATTTCACAATCTAGTTCACTATAGCTTGGAGTTATTAGTTGTACAAGTCAGTTTTTTTTTATCTATTCCTCAAACCAGGATTAACTTCCTAGACAAGAGTTATAGAGAAAATTCCAAGTTTTGTATCATTAGAATTTTTTGGAAATTTAAGGGTTGATAAAGGAAAGAACAAAGTACACCGGGTAAATATTTCATAATCTAGTTCACTATAGCTTGGAGTTATTAGTTGTACAAGTTAGTTTTTTATCTAGTCCACAAACTAGGCTTAACTTCCCATACAAAGAGTTATAGCAAAAATTCCAAGATGATATGTTTAAAACTAATTTTGGGATTAGTGACAAACCCCATCTTCCATAGGATATATGTACGAAAGTACAACAAACCGGAACTTGAAATTTTTACCACATGTACCTTAATATTTCTCCTCGGTCTCCTCAAAATTTCATGGTCTGAAACATCTCCAAAAAAATGTTATAGTGAAAATTCCAAGATGTCTTGATTGAAGGAGAAAAACCCTAGGATCGTAGTCTCTAATACCAAATGTTAAGCAAAAAATACAAAAATAGATTGAAAATATAAAGAGAAGAAGCTCCATGCCTTGAGAAATAAATATAAGAATGAAATATAATCCTATTTGATAGGGAAACCTCCTTTTACAATAGAACAAATGTACATGAATGAGATTCGATGATTCCAAAACTAGGTCTCCAGTGTGTGTGTGTGTGTGTGTGTGTGTGAGAGAGAGAGAGAGAGAGAGAGAGAGAGAGAGAGAGGTGTACAATTACAATTAAAGAGTCTATCCGATGACACTAATATAACAATAGAAATATAACTTAGTATCTACGGATTTACATGGAGATTTATGCTTAACACGGGGCTTTGTCTAGAGCTTAACATAACCTACCACTAGTGCCAACAATAATATAACAAAATGTGATGGTCCAATACCATGGGGATTAACATTTGGTTTGGTTTTTGTTTGTTTGGTATAACATGGGAATTGCATAGTGTTCAGTTTCATGTTTATTTCGACTTAGCCTTAATGTTAGGATCTGATCCTAACCCCTATTTGTGGGTCATTAGTTAGTATGATATGTTTTCTATGTAATAAAGGCCATAATTAGTTAATAAGGCCTATTAAATAAAGGCGAATAAGTAAATGTAAGAATACCTAATAGAATCTTTTGCTTCTAGAAAGATCTTCCTCTAGAAGTTTCCTTAGAAGATAGAATTAGTATAAATAAGAGTAGGAGGTATTGGATAGTTTTTCTTGGAGATTATTGTAAAAGATCTCTACTCTGCAAGAGGTTTACCCCTCGAAGAGGAAAGTGGAAATTTCTATCTTTAATAAAGGTGCTCTTTCAGGTATTATTTTGGTATTGTTCTCGCCATATTCTTGTTTTTCCAGTACTGTTTGCTAAATATTTATATTCTGCATATAATATTACATATGGAATACTGCAAGTGGTATCATAGCTCTTTCCTGGGCCGAACTATTGGGGTAATTGTTTTTCAAGGTAGAGACGTATTCTAGCATCTTTAAGCTACAAAGATTTGTCAATCCATGCATAAACCCATGGTTGGGGAGACATACATGCAAGAAATACAAGTGGTTCTTAAGTGCCCATTATTGGCCACCCTTGTAACCCCTGTCGGTACCCATTCGAGTGGTAACACATCAGACAACACCTGTATACAGATCGACCTAGATCTCTTGAAGCCCTTTGTAGATAAATTGACCGGCCACCTAACTGCTATAGTGTCACTGACAACAACACTCGAGAAGATACTCTCTAGTACTTGGGTAACCAAGTAGTAATGCTAAGGGTACAGTCTAGCCTCCTTAGTTGGTGCCCTGAGATATTGGAATGAGTACTACTATTCAACCCCACACGTATATCAGAGAGCTATAACACAAGGAAAAACCTTGACTATAGATACCCTGCAAACCCTAACCCTTGGAATGGAAACAACAGATCTACTGCAGTGCAACTTGACACCCTGCCTAAATTTTTTGCTGCAGAAATACTCCTTTCCGACATTTTTTATTATTGAAAATTTGGGAATTCTAATGCTACAAAAGTATTCAAGTCAGAGTATAAATCCGCAGATGTAAAAAAAAAGTATGGGACCCAACCACACCCTTATTTGAGACTTAGTCCATTGGATTCCTCTCTTCATACTGATCACAGTGGTACCCTTCATTTTAAGTTTTTTTTTTTTTCCTGCACACCCAACCCTTCTAGGGACACCCTTATTTGAGACCTATCCCATTGGATTCCTATCTTGGTCCTGATCACCCTGGTACCTATCATTTTTTGTGGCCTAGATTTCTGTCCCGAAACGTTATCTACTACCTAAGCCTCCACCATGCTTACCACCCGCTCTCAGAACCAGGAAGACTTGGAGTCTAAGGTCTCAAACCTATAACAACAACTTTCCTCCAGACACATAGAAGTCCAAGCCGTGTTAGAAAATCAACTCAAGGAGCTGACAAAACTCATCAAGGGTAAGAATGTTGAATCCAATCCCAAGGACCCTTAGTCTTCCCATTATGACTATACTCATTTGTCTCGCTCCCCTTGGGATTTTCCACCCTCTTGGAATAAGGTTCCCAAAGTCGACATGGATAAATTTGATGGATCGAACCCAGGAGGGTGGGTTTCTCAAATGGAACAATATTTATCCCTCCATGATATTAGAGATGCTGAGAACAAACTCCATGTAGGGGTTTTGTACTTGTATCAAGAATGCTAGAAGTGGCATAAGAAATGTTATCCCAGACTACCCACTTGGAACATGTTCACTAAAGCAATTTGTGCCAATTTTGATAGGGAATATCATTTTTGGGGAAGTCTCACAAAGATGTGCCAAAATCGATCGGTCTTAGACTTCATCACGACGTTAGAACAATTGGCTATCAGAATTGAGGGCTTATCTGATAAATTTTATCTTGAATGTTTTCTCAGTGGCCTAAAGGATGCCATCAGGGCTCATGTGAGCATGCATCATCCTACTACTTGGTTGCAAGCCCACCAATTAGCACTGGAATTAGAGACCATTCTTCAGGCCCCGCCCATGAGGTCTACATTCACCAACCATCATCGCTTAGGGGATAACCTAGCTCCGAAACAAACCTTGAAGGTCCAAAAGGTATCTCCAGTGGAAATGGAGGAACATCGAAAGAAATGACTTTGCTATTACTATGATGAAAATTATTTACCAGGACATGAATGTCAAGAACAAAACTTCTTCTAGATTGATTCATCATCTTCCACTTCCTATGAAGACATTCCATCAGATGAGGTTCCTGACCAACATGACGTACACCCAAATGTCCACCCCGAAGATTCAGTTGCAAACCCTATGGAACCAGACAAGCCTATCATATCTCTTCATGCCCCACAAACATTGAAGATAAAGGGATACATCAAACATAGGTCGGTCATGGTGTTGATTGATAGTGGTAGCACCCATAATTTTATTCACCACAGGCTCGCTGAGGACATCCTTTTTTTTGTTCACCTAGTTTCTAATTTTCAAATCCTCATCGCTAATGGCGATACGATGAAGTGTGGGGACCAATGTGAGAATGCAAAACTCCAAGTGGGTGATTATCATATGAAAACCCACATGTTCTCTATTTCTATGGGTGGTTGTGATATTTTATTGGGTGTGGAATGGATTCACACCTTGGGACCGATTACAATGGATTATCAAGATTTATATATGAGTTTCAGCTAAGAGGCTCACACCTATACCCTCTGAGGCCTCCAAGTTGGCTCCCTTGAAATCATAATCTCTCACAAGATGTAAAAATTGTTGAAGAAAGGAAACCATGGTGTAATTGCTTAATTTAATGCCATCTAGGTCACCGATCAGGCCTCTCTTGAAGTTCCTCCTAGCTTGCAACTACTCTTGGACAAGTACCCCAAAGTATTTGAGGTTCCAAAAGACTTACCTCCCTCTAGGTATGAGCATGATCCTAGCATCCCTCTCCTTTCGGGCAGTCAACCCCCCAATTTCCATCCATACAAGTATCCATTTTCTCAAAAAAATGAAGTATAAAATATAGTACATGAATTATTGGAGGTGGGGGTAATTCTCACCAATACTAGTCCATATTCTTCCCCAGGGTGATGGTATTAAAGAAAGAAGTTGCTTGACACATGTGTCTAGATTTTTGTGCCCTAAATAAACTAACCATCAAGGATAAGTTTCACATTCCTGTCATTGATGATTTGTTGGATGAACTCCAGGGTGCTTGTTTCTTCACCAAATTAGACCTCCACTCAGGCTATCACTAGATCCAGATGAAGGAGGAAGATATCCCGAAGACCGCTTTCAAAATTGATGAAGGACATTATGAATTCTTGGTCATGCCTTTTGGCCTTTGCAATGCACCATCCACCTTCCAAAGTGTCATGAATTCAATATTGAAAGCTTACCTTCAGAAGTTTGTCCTGGTTTTCTTTGATGACATCCTCATTTACAACCGCACTTGGGATGCCCACCTTCTCCACGTGGAAAAAGTCCTGCACTTGCTATAGGACAACCAATTGTTTGTCAAAAAGACCAAATGTTCCTTTGGGGCCAGTGAAGTGGAATAATTGGGACACATTGTGGGTTGAGAAGAGGTAAGAGTGGACCCAAAAAAGATACAAGATATGCAGGATTAGTCGCAACCCATGAACTTAAAGTGCCTACGAGATTTCCCTGGTCTCACAGGATATTACAAGAAATTTTTCCACCATTATGGAAAAATTGATAAGCCCTTCACTGACCTTCTTAAAAAGAATGCATTTCATTGGACACCTGCCACCGAGCATGCCTTCACATATTTAAAGTGGTTCATGTGCACTACTCCATTCTTAGCTGCTCTTGACTTCAACAAAACCTTTGTGCTAGAATTAGATTCTTTTGGCACTAGTATTGGCACAATTCTCACATAAGTTGGTTGACCTATGCGCTTTACTAACCAGGCGTTGAGTGGTCATAATTTGGGTAGAGGCGTTGAGTGGTCGACAAAGAAGTGATTTGAAAACATAGTAAATTGTATCGGATTTATAAGCATACCTTAATCATTCTATATTTTGAATGTATCTAAGATATGGAATTGATGTAGCCTTGAAATATATATTTTTAGATAAGGTGAGGCACATGTTTTTTCTGTTGAAGACCGTTATTGGGCATATATGGATAAACTTGGTGTCATTTGGACATGTGGGGGATGCTTATTTATTTCAACATATTTATTTTTCCATAAATGAATATTTACTTAGTATGGTTTGTGGATGTTGATAGCAACATGTTTATGATGATTACTTTAGTATATTTGATTCTTTTATAACAAAAAAATAGGGCAATAATGTGAGTTTGGTTTTTTTATGGTAAATGTGGATTTATATTTTATTGTTCCATTGTTAAGTTGTGTTTTTCCTTTTTTATTAAAATTTTATCTATAAAATAGGTATATCAAGGGAGGGGTGGTAGGAGTGGGTGGGATTCTCCTAGGCCCTCAAGGAATGCTTGAATTATCTTATGCCTAGGGCCTTGGCCTTACCACAAACAATCGAACCGAGGCTTATGCCCTCTTGTAGGGTGTTCTTCTTGCCTATTCGAAAAAGGTTACATAGTAAAACATCACGGGGGAATCCAAGAAAATAATTCATCACTTTATCTCAGAATCATCTCCTTAGGATTTCATAATTAGATCCATTCTCCACAGAATAAGGTATGTACTATCCTCAATTCTCCATGCTCATTTCTTTCACATTTGAAGAGAAAACAACAAACTAGTTAATAGTCGAACCAACATAGCATCCTCCATGCAAGCCGAGTATTTGAAGTTTAATGGGGTCATCACCCTTGCACCTATTCCATGATGTCATCACACATTATTGTAATAACTTGGGGGAGAGGGGTGGCCACCTTCCCTATGTTTCTCTTCATAGCAGATCTTCCTCAATACTCTCTGCTTGTGCCATGTTTCAATTTTCCTCGAGTATTTATCCTCCTCTCATGCTTTGTTCAGTTCCACAGTGGGTTTTATCCTCCCTCCAGTATGCTCCCTATCTAGTTCACCAATCATCACTATAAGTGGAATTCACCATGGCTCGATTGGATCCCCTGCTCCATGTTGGGATCCCATGATCCATTCATTCTATTTTTCATTCTTTCTTCCATGTATTGGATACAAAACATTCATCTCGCTTGAATGTTATATGCTATAGCCATATCCAACCTACCATGCCACTTATTCTATTCTTGTTGGGCATCTCCTCCTTAAAGAACTCTGCTTGGGTTGGGATTCCCATTCCTTCATTTGGTGGCTGATGTCTCAGAGTTCCCTTAGCCTTTTTTCAATTCATCTTGGAGTCTCTTCTTCTCTTGATATTGATGGCTCATAGAACCTCTGGTGATTCAAAATCTCCTCCTCAACTCAATGACTATGTGCTATATGAAATCCAATCAGCCATTATGAAACTACAATCTCGTAGCAATGACCTCACGTCCCAGGTGGAATTTATTTTCAACTTTTTGGTTTAGTAGAGACAGTCTATGAGAAGATTGTTGGATGAAGCATGTGCTCTTCGGTCTCAGATTATAGACCTACAGTTTCAGTGCATGGAGGCTCAACCACCTCCTAGTCTTGGTATCTCCGATGCAACTTCTTCTCCTTTAGTGGTTGGCAGTATTCCTGATTTAAATGAATTGGCTCCAAAGGAGAAAATGTCTCAAAAAGGCAATCTAGAGAAGCCTCCACCTAAGTAGTTGTAATGCAACCCTTTTTTGTCTATTTTCTTGGATCCTTTATCTAAATTTTCATAGTTAGATTCTATATAGAGCCCCTGGTTGGCGAGAACAAAATGTGCTTTATAATAGACTGAAAAGATATTAACGAGAGCCATGTAGAACTTCTTTCTGTCATTAGTAAGGCTATGATTTTGTAACTCTTCTTGCGCACTTCGGCCGTAGTTTTTTTTATAATACATATCTACCAACCCTTGTTAAAAAAATAAGAAGAGGTAGAGAAGGGGAGTCATAAGGATTACAATTCCTTGGAGTTTAAGGTGGATGCAAGATTTAGGGGTTGGCAATATGTGGAAACTTATAGTACTTTAAGTTATGCTTTGGCGGTTCCCCCCTCATTTGAGTTTCCCCTAAGTCATGAACACTGGATATTATTATATTTTCTATTTGAACTTTTTGCTATAAAATGTCATTTATGTTTTATTTATTCATTATTTTCACAAAAGCAGTTTATAACTATTTTTTTTTCCTCTAAGTCACTGTAAAGTGAATAAATGGATAAACAAATGAAGGTAGAATAAAATGTGATTTATGTTTTATTTATTCATTACTTTCTCAAAAGCATTTTATAACTATTTTTTGTCCTCCAAGTCACTATAAAGTGAATAAATGGAGAAACACATGAAGGTAGCATAAGGTATGCCAAGGTGTTTCTAAGTTTGTGAGAAATTTTTTATATGCATTTCCATATGCTTCATTTTAGAGGATGCAATGACACTAAATGGTGATAAGAATACTTTCCAAGAGGTCAAAACACCATTAGGGTGAAATATGTCCCTCCTCAAACTCAGGTTTATTGATTTTTGTTTTTTGCAATTAGTTACTTTACTATAAATTTGCCTATTTATAATTGCTTAATAACTATAGAAATGGTGTGGTCATCCAAGGGTTCCATATCCCTTTTGAATCCAATAATGATTTCTTTTCTCTCTGTTTATATTGGGTCTCCAACTTGTCCTCATATGGTTTTAGATCATTAGAATAATTATTAATTTGAACCAATCTAGATTTTTCCAAGGTTGCTAGTAATTGTTGTATTCCATTAGTATAAACCTGAGAATTATCTTTATATGGAATAAAATCTAGAGAATTGGTCATATCACCTCATTACAATTTTTTACTCTTTCAAGCTTTTGTCTTATTGTTTATGTTCATTAATTTTCCATTAAAGTTATGTTTTTGTTTCACTTCTTTTCGTTCAAATACAGTTCCATTCTTGTATTCATTTATCCTTCCCATTTTAGCCTTAGTTTTGTTGTTATCTACATTTTCATCTTTTAATTAATATTGTTTATCATGTAAAAAAAAAAAAAAAAAATAATATGCTAGATTCAATTAATGTTTTAGCTATCATTCTCTTAATTTCTAAATGTATGATTGCTCATTTTGATTTATTTTCCTTAAATTTGAAAAATAAAATCATAAGTATGAAAACACTTAAAAATGGAATTGATAAAATATTGGAATATATACCGAATATGAATATGTTGTGAGACTCTCTTCCTACTCTTTCCTACACTTGTCCTTCTCGTAAGCAATGCAAAAGGGATGAAGAGAACTCAAATTGGTTATAATACTTGGGGTAGTGTAAGCAATGCAAAAGGGATAAAGAGAACTCAAAGTGGTTATAATACTTGGGGTAGTATTATCGCCTTCCTCTCAATGCAACCCATGAGAGTTTTGAATGGTGCAAGCCTAAAAATTATTTTAGTCATCACCATACAAATTATAGATAAAAAAATCCTCACAACATTAATAAAAGTGGGAAAATCGAGTGTTGTTAACAATAAAATGTTGATATGCTAACAATTGACAAGGTGACATCTACAATTGCAATTAATTATGGTTAAAAATCCATCTATGTCCACTCCTGAAAACATATCTTAGCTCAAAGTTATTGACATACCAATAAATACCAAAATATTAGTGATTGAAATGATGCCACAAGTTTATGAAGAAGAGTACATAATACCTAAAGTAAGTCCAAGAATACTAAATTTGAGATAAAGAAGATTCAAATTACAAGGTTACTATATCATCACCCTAATCACAAAATTATTCACATGGAAGAATCATTTTACCCATCCACAATTACATAACCAAAGTTGACACTCTACTTACATATCAAATATTCATAACTTTAACACATCTAGGACTCAAAACTAAAAAAAGGCTGATATGCCAGCAATTGACAAGGTGACATCTACAATTGCAATTAATTATGGTTAAAAATCCATCTATGTCCACTAATGAAAACATATCTTAGCTCAAAGTTATTGACATACCAATAAATACCAAAATATTAGTGATTGAAACGATGCCACAAGTTTATGATGAAGAGTACATAATACCTAAAGTAAGTCCAAGAATACTAAATTTGAGATAAAGAAGATTCAAATTACAAGGTTACTATATCATCACCATAATCACAAAATTGATCACTTGGAAGAATCATTTTACCCATCTCGTCAAAAGGAGAGCTCCCAATATAGGATAGACAGCGTCTTTCTTGCTACGGATCCTATTCCTGTTCAAGGAAAGCTAGCTTGGTCCAATTCCAATTCAAGACAATCCGAAGAATCCTGCCAAACCAAAAGACGAGAGACTGAGATTATCCATTCTAAAAAGAGCTCCCTTTCTATTATTTAAGCTGGCTGGGATACGTTAAGTGCGATCCTATGTCCAATTCAATCTACATAACCAAAGTTGACACTCTACTTACATATCAAAGATTCATAACTTTGATACATCTAGGACTCAAAATTAAAAATAATTAAATCAATAATTTTTTTAACAGACAATTTAAAAAGAAATCCATATAGAATTGAGTTGATCCCTTCACAATGTGATAATGTTTTATTGAAGCTTCAAAATTTGTATCACCATATGTCCTCAACCTTGGGTTGCATAAAAAACGTATTATCAAATAGGGATTAATCATTCTTTGCATATGTTTTGAGGTCAAAACATTTTATGGGAAGGTTTGTAATACACATAGGGGATATTGCCACCAATATAATAATAATTTGATGTCTAGGATCTATTTCACAATTGAATTATAAGAGTCATAAATGCATACTTATTAATAATTAATGTAAATGTGATTGGCCACCTTTTTTTACCAAAAGGTATGAATTCATTCACATGTATTTATATACATCATTGTAATTGCATCAATCATCAATCATTCACTACAAGGAAAACAAGGTTTAGTGAAGTCTCTTCTCCCATATTTGCTTTAGTGAAGGTGTTAGGTAGACATTATTATGGAAATAAATGATTTAGTGAGTCCTAAACACTTATGTTGTAACACACCCAACCCCCTAACTCTTTTAGGTTGGCGAGATGTTCCTTTTTAATCTTTTCCTCAAGGTAAATATTTGAGTTTTCTCTTTCTGATTCTGGTTTGTTACTATAAGCATGAGGCCTTCTCTTATCGCAATATTTATTGTGTTAAATCTTACTTGTCCGACCCCAACCACCAACAAATTTCCTTTGAATAATTTCGCTATGATGATTAGGGACCTGAACATCCCCAATTGAATGTCTAGAATCACTCCTCACCACTATATCAACGATAGACAATGAATCAGACCCTTTCCTCATTGGAATAGTAGGTCATAAGGTGTGGGTTTCCATTCCAACAGTTCCTCTCCAATGGGTCATTCTGATAGATCTGATAGTCCTTGAAATCACAAATCAATGCTCTTGATCACATCAACACCTCTAACTACTCGATGGCTAACATTACTTCCTCCACTCCCTCATCACATGGACATGTGGGGTCCTTGGCTAATATATGACTCAAGTGACACCACACCTGATCTATATATCCATGGCTCAAAACCACTCAGAGTCACCTTCCCTTAGAATGCATCCTCTCATGAACACATCTCATTTCGACTAGTACTGATCCGGATTTATGTAGGAACACAATGAAATACATAAATACACATAAACACAAATATGCATTAGAAATAAGAATTCCTTTCATTAATAACAAATGACTGAAATATGCTTACAGACGGAATGGAAATAAACTAGCTAGGCACTGGTAGCTTATCTCTGAGAAGAGATGTGGCCGCTACTCGCATCCGTGAGAAGATGATTACAATGAGGCTCTGAAGGCCTTTTTAAAATAAATAGGAATGCCAAAAGTCCTAGACATCCAAAAACCTAACCCTAGGAGATGAAGCGCCAAAAGTCATGTGGGCCCCGTTTGGGTAAGTGAGTACATCCACTTCTCGGGGTCGTAACTTTTGCATACGATCTTCGTTTTAGGCGTGTGATAGCTCGTTGGAAAGGTATCGTCGAGGAGATTCATTTTGGTGGTTCAATCATGCCTTCAGCTATCATTTAGAGCCTTTATCTCTAAAAACCTTCATTTGGACCCTCAAAATGGCCCAAGAAGTTAAAACCTGCTAAAAATAGTAAATTGCCAAAATTGCCAGAAAGCCGTTTTGAGCCATTTGGAAAAGGTGGGTGGCCACCGATATCCACCTGGATCAATACTCTGCAAAAACTGAAAAACTAAAAGAAGCAATGGTGGGGGTCCAAGTGGAATAGGTGGGTGGCCACCAATATCCACCTGGATCATTCCTCCCCCCTTAGGAAGCAATGGTCCTCACTGCGTTGAGTTCCTCCATGAGATGAGGAAACTTCTACTGAACTTGATCCCTGGTGAGCCATTTGCCTTGGTGAAGGAGTTGGCCTGCTTTGACAACTCGATATAGCAGAATCCTTTGTTTTCGGGTGTGCTTGATCTGTGTATCCATGATCTGATGAGTTCTGGCTTGTTCCATGCAGTCTAGATTTAACTTTGTTGGTGTGAGTTGTTCTGCCATGTCGGATGTGTCTAGTAGAGGTGGAAAGTAGGGCCGAAGGTGATCCACATTGAACACTAGGTGCAGACCAAGGAATGGTGGAATGCTGAGCTCAAAGCCATTTTCCCCTATAGCCTTGGTGAGGGTGTACGGGCCATATCGAAGCGAACGAAGCTTGTGGTGGGGTCCAGCGAGGCACTCCTTTTGCAAATGCAGCCACACTTTGTCGCCCACTTGGAAGTTGTGTGGCACCCGATGTTGATCATGTCGTTGCTTGTACTTA
>JZKD02S2222751.1:755127-801384 GCA_000966675.3 Picea glauca | reverse complement strand
AAAATTTGCCCCTATAACTTTTTTCTCAACCACTGGTCACTAATTCTAACGTTCAAAGGGTTTCCCTTCATTATTGGTTGTCGAATTGGCCTCTTATCTATTTTCTTTATCCACGGGTCGACCTACTTCAGCTTGGATTCCCATTTGGTTGAGTTACCTTCTTCATTCAACCGGAGTTCCTTCTTGGTCGACCCGACTTGGGTATATTTGACTTGGGTCAACTCGAATTTGGTCGACTTGCTGTGCCTCTGACCCGACTTACATCTTTTTGACTTCTTTTTTGACTCGACTTGGATTCCTTCCAACTCATTTCTTCAACTTGACTTCTAGATAATAGACTTCATTTTATTTTGGGCCGAATCAACTTGTGGCTAGGTTGGTTAAGTTGATAGATATTTCTGTGTTGGTGAGATGAGTAGTCTATAAGCCTCCTGTTTATGGATCACATGGTATCAAATATGAAGTTTGAATGCATTCAGTGAGACCTGTATGGTATGTACCCGTAGTGATAACAAAAGAAAGGGACAAGAGTTGTTACCAGGGCTAGATCAATGTAGAGCATAATAGATGTCATGGGAACATTATGAAGGAGAAGAGGAAGAAGATCCTAGGGCCAGGTTGGATCGATTTGAGTAGAGTTTGGCCACATTGACATCAATGGTGTCACAACTACTAGAAGTGAAGAGAAAGGAAACCAATATTTTTCATGAAGGTCCCAAGATGAAAGAAAATAATCCAAAGACATAGAATAAGACTATGCCAGAGATGGGAGATTGTAGCTACAACAAGACACAGGTACCTTTTCTTGTAGAGGCCAAGGCGGAAATCATGCCTTATGTTGGAGAAGTGGACGCTAGTAAGATAAACCAATGGCTACAATATATGGAAGTATACTTTAGCATACATGAAGTAATTGGAAAACAAAATATTGCTTTTGCTCGGTTGAAGCTTGAAGGTAGTGCTTTGACATGGTGGGAGAGTGATGTAGTAAGAATATCCCTAGGAAATGAGCCACTAGTGATTGATTGGGAAGTTTTCAATGACATGATCAAATATCAGCTTTATCCAATAGGATATGAGGAACACCAAAAAATAGTATGACATTACTTCAGGTAGAGACAAGGAAAATCAGTGCAAGAGTTCACGAAAAAGTTTAGGAAGAGAGAAATTCAGATGGGAGTCTCTCTCAAAACTCCAAACATGCTAGTAAAGTATTTGGGGCATTATTACCTCATAGTCATAGGAAAATGATGTTATTTATACCAAAGACAATTGATGAGGCTAGTATAGCACAATACCTTGAGGGAGAGAAGTAGAAACAAAAAACAAGTGCTCACAAGCAAGTAAAACCACAAGAGCAACAAAGAAAGAAGAAAAACAAGAAGAAGTGGAATGAGAAGAAGATTGTGGCTGCAAAAAAAGAAGAAACACCTTCCATCCAATAATTTAAAGGATGTGATAGAAAGGGACACATTGAGGAGAATTGTTGTAAATTGCACCTTGAGAAGCACCCCAAATATTTTCAGAAAAAAAGAAGAAAAAAACATTGATATCAATGGATGTCGAGGAACAGGTGAATATCACCTCATACCCAAAAGGGAAGATTAAATGCACTAATCTTCAAAAATATGTGGCATTAGTTGGTTGCATTCACAAGGAGGAGAAGGCAACGAATGAACTTTTTTGCATTAAAATCCACATGAAGCAAAACACGGTGGATTGTTTGTTCGATCCAAGTTCACAATCCAATTTGATATCTTCAAAATTGGTTGAGAAGCTTGGAATGGAGACTCAATATCATCTGCATCCACACCCCTTTGGCTAGGTAAGGAAATATACGAAATTGAAAGTGAGCAATTAGTGCAAACTTAAGTTTTCCATCAATCAAAACTTTGCTGATGAAGTAGTTGTAGATGTGGTTCTTCTAGACATATGTGGAGTCATCTTGGGAAGTCCATATTTGTACATGAGGGACACCATTTTTAGAAGGAGAGAGAACCAATACAGACTATTCAAGGATGGAAATAAGTATGCCATAAATGCACACTGAGACAAAGCTAAGCTCTCTTTGATCAATTATCATCAGGAAAGAAGAATCATGGGCAATACAAAGAAGTTTGTATTACTATTCCTGAGAGAAGGAAAGCAACAAGGAGAAGGCAACAAGTTGGAGATGAGGGCATCCTTGGAAGGATGTAGTGGCAAGAAAAATCAACAAATAAAACAATTGATTGAAGCATACAAGGAAGTGTTTCAAGAGCCTTGGGGAATTCTGTTACACATTATTTTCGTCACCCTCGTGACCTCTGATGATATGTATATCACCTATTTCCCTATTCCCTGAAGGCTATTGAAGAAATAAGACTTTCCCTGAGAAATGGAATCATATTTTCCTTATTGAAAAACCCTATCAAATAAGATTGTCACACCTTGCCAGTGTTAAGGGTGCGACGATCCAAAATAGTTGCATGCTGCACCACAGTGGCCTGAATTTTTTGAAGGTTCTAGAATGGAATCTTTAAAAGGATGAGGTGGCCTCCGATCGGTTTGGATCTTACTTGCTTCTCTGATTTAGTGGGATCATCCTAATCTCCTCATCCATCCCTGTTCATTATATATAAGGAGGTATCTCTCACGGAAAAAGTTAGGCTGGCTTATGTATGAATAATTCTGCTGAAGATTGTGCTTGTGATAGCTTTGCTTTAGCTTTCCAATTCAGGTTGTGTATACTCTTCATCAAAAGAATTGGAGAAAAGGTGTGTGTGTTGAGGCAAAGGGCCATTGGAAGGGACCTTGCAACATCAAGGCATAGGTTGTATTCTCCACTTTCATCAATATAATGCAGTAATACATTTCTTCCCTATAAAAGTGTCTCCATTTTTATTGCATAACTCCTTGATCTTATGCATAGTTTTCATTGGAATATATATATTTTTGCTCTCTCTTTGTTGGTTTGTGTTTCTTAACAGGTTCAATATCCCAAAAACATTGAGATGGAGTAAGGACAACACTAGCAAGGATCAAACAACATTTAAACTGTATGTTTTTTATCCCTCATTGAACTAGTATACATTATAATGGAAATCTAAGGAGAATTTTGTATTCTGTCATGTTTTGCTCTAATTCCTTGTTGAAGTTAGGAATATTAGTCTGTGTCAGCACTTACCGATTTGTCCAGTAACAAAATTGGCGGCCATACTAGGGAACATCCTCTTTTGGTCTTTGCTTCTTTTTGCTTTTGGCTTGCCTACTTTTGATGATTTTTCATTCTCTCAGTCACTGGGTGATCCAAGTTGACTCTCAAATATTGAAAGTTCATTGAAAAACATTGTCATATTTTTAATTTTTCTCAAGTTTCAGTCTTTGTTGCACCCTACTATGAGAAGCAGTGGACGTTTTCACACTGTGTCCTTCTTCTGCCTATGACAATACCTAAACGTTGCATTGTGTCACACTGTGACCTACGACGATTTTTGAAGAAATATTTTGAGTTGCAACCTTTCTCTTTACCCAAATTTTTTATCATTGCTTGGGTTGAATTTTTTGTTCTATTGAATGATTGTTCATAGCCTAGTTTGCAATTTTTAGTTGATCTTGATCATTTTTCAAGTTTTGAAAGTCTTTATCATAAGCTTCAAAGTTCTATCTTTCACTTGTTGCTGCAAGGGTATAATCTTTGGGTTTCATCCTTGAGATCTTGTCAGTCAAGTTGTTAATGATATTTTCTAAGTTTCTGTTTGTTGTTGATTAGAAAACGAATTTTGATTTCATTAATTAAACAAGTAAGTTTTCTTGCTTTTGCACTTTTGGTTGTATTGTGAGTGAAGTTTGGGGTATTGCATTGTGAGTGCATTCATTTTTTTGAAAAGATTTTTTTTTTCCTTGATTCGGATCTCTGCTTTTATTGAAAAGAAAAATAATTCGAAATTATCTTTCTATTCATAGTGTTTACAAGAAAATTTTTGCATTCTAGCTTTTTTTTAAAGAGAAAATTGGAAAATTTTATTGCGTTGATTGTTTGATATCAAGAATGTTCAAAGTTTAAAGGAATTTTTTATCTTGAAACTTCTTGTATTTTGGAAAAAATAAAACCTTCTCTCTTATGTAATTAGAGTTCATCGAACAAAAATAATTGCATCTCATCCCTCTTTGCATATTTTTGAGTCAAATTCAAGCACTTCATCAGTTTCATCTCTGCCTCCTTTTTTAGTAAAACAACAACCATTAAAATTAAGCGTAATTTTAAAATTTATCTAGTAACTTTTATTTTCTAGAACTCTTGTACAACAACATTATCTAGGGCATAATGCTTTGTAATAGGTTGTGAGGGATACTCTCCAAAGCATCAAAACAAACAATAATATCTTGTGAATAGGGAGAGTTAAATCCACTTGCTACACTTGGTCCTGGGAAGCCCTTCTAACACAAGGGTCAATCATGAGGTCGCATTAAGGCCAACAGAGTTACTAACCCTGCTTTGTTGGTCCTAGTGTAGTGAATGCATGTATTATTGGGGGTCACTTGAGAAGAAAACCTTGTGCGGGCCATCTCGAGGATATTTCAGGCTTAGATACCCTGCCCTTGCGCATATATCGGAATGTCGACTGCTTCCCCAGGAATCATTGTCATAATTGGTAACCTTAGTATCCTGCATCTTTAGGGTCTTTACACGAGGTGATTGTGGAGGGGAAATTCTTCATGGTACCTGGAATCGACGTTGGTTAAACTCACTTGGGCTCCTTGGAGGGTATACCCACGATTATGTGTGGGAGCTTGCACCAGGGTGTAAGTCCATTAAGCAGGCCGTCAACGTAAATTTTTCACCCGCTTTATCCTAGAACCTTCTTTTCTTGATCTCGTGACATTGGATTTTATCACCAACTAGTGATTTAGAAATAAGAAGGTTTGTTTGTATGCTTGATATCTAGATTTTATTATTGAGTGATGTTTGTCTCATCTAGTTTGCCATAGATATTTTTTATTGTTTATTGGGTGTGGCCAACAACGTCCCTTGTCATTCATGTAGGATGTAAGGATTTCCTTCAGAAGAATCAGAAGAATATGCCCCCTTGATTCCTAATTCACTAGAGGGTCCTTCTCCTAAAGGAGCAGTCATTAACAATGAATCCTATGAGATTGGGAGTTCTACTGCATTGGTTGAACCATCACTCCCTGTAAATCTGTTATTGAATGTTACCCAAGACCATGTTTTTCTCATAATAAACTCTTCCGAAGACATTATTGTTGAAGACTATCCTAGAATACCTTCGGGACCTTTTGTAGAGTCCAGCGTGGATGAACCACCATTTCCTAGTGAATCATTTAGAACTCATGTTCAAACTTCTGGAATTTTTAACCCCAGTTCTATCCCAGTCCATTCTTTGTGGAGAAATCCCTCAGGACGAGATATTTTTGATAAATTAGGTATGATTCCAAACCAACCTACATCACCACAAGTACTTGTTACTTCTACTACTTATACAGTACCTCCAAATCATTTTACTGGCACGACAAGTAATATTGCTATAGTTTCAAATCCGTTGTTGGTTGGTACACATACAAATCTTCCTAGCCAGTTCACTAGCTCTACCACAGTCCCACAAGCTACACATTTTTTTGTCAAAAGATCGGTAACAATTCGAGCTACTATTGGAACACCACTTCCATCTAGACCAAATCCATCACTTCCACTTGGGTATAATTCTCTTAGTAGCTATATTACTAACCCTACCCAGGGTCCATCTGGGGGACCTAGTCTTTTTGTTCCACTTGGGTATAATGCTCGTGGTAGTTTTATTCTTAATCCTACACAGGGTTTATCCGGAGGGCCTAGTCTTCCTCCACCACCTGGAGGATCTAATGTTATTGGACCAAGTAGCTCCAATTTTCTTGGAGGCACAAGTCATTTTGTTACTTTTGGTTTTCAACTTCCTGTTGGAGGATAGTCATCTGGGGGTCCACCCCAAGTTGGGGGTCAACCTCAAGTTGGAGGACACAATCCAGTTTATGGGCAATCTATGCCTGGATTACAAACCCAACCTTGGAACTTTCCTTTTCATGAAAATCAACAACTACCTGGGGGGAAAGCTACTCAAATAAATTCTTTTGTACCCTCGTATCTGAGTAGCCTTTTCCAGGCACTGTAAATCCTACCTAGGGTCAATATTTCAAATCCAATGCCCCTTTCCAAGGCGGCATGCCAAATAAACAAGCTAATGTTGGCTACTTGACTAAAAATCCTCATCAAATGAATTTGAATAGACCCTCTAACTATTTGAAAATGGCTTATGGTCCTATGGGTATACCTACAAGATTACCTCCCCATATTTATCAGTTTCCTCAAGTTAATAGACAATTTTTATTTCTAGCTACTTTGGATTTACCGAATTTGTCTAGAATTTTGAATGATCCTATCTTGCATTCTCCTTTTTGGCCGGTTATACCTGCTAAATCACTGTCAGACATACCAAAGTTTGATGGTCGACCAGGAGAATATCTAAACAATCATGTCATGACTTTTCATCTTTAGTGTTCATCCAACTCCTTGATGGATGACTCCATACGACTACATCTTTTCCAACACACTCTTATGGGTTCGGATGTCAAATGGTACATCAATTTTCTGAGAGGTTTCTTCAATTATTTCAACACCTTAGCCATGGATTTCTTGAAAAATTACCAACTGCTAAATGGTATGATATAGGAACAAAAATTTTAATTTCATTTAAACAATCCTCTTCTACCCACATATCAAATCATATTCATGAGTGGAGGAGGAGACAACGATTAATAAAAGTTCCTCTTCCTGATTAATTATGAGTTGAATGGTTCAAAAAGTCACTCATCGGTCCTATAGCTCATGATGTTTCCATGGGATTTGTCTTCACTAAAGAACAAGTGATCAGTCGTGCCCAATACTTGGATATCGTTTATTCTCAAATAGACACATTATATGACTTGATCCATGATGCTCCTCGCCAGTCTACAAATCCAACCCCAACACTTCCGGTACCATTTCATGTTGCCGATGGTGTGATTGGCACTTTTCATATAGAGAATCAAACAAAACAAGTCAACCATTCCAATCCCAAACCTACTACCACTAGTGTACAAAATGTTATTCCTCCTCCTGCTTCTCCCGGTAAAACCTCTGAGGTGAATACAGTCCAGTCTACGACAATCGATAAATCTAAAAATAAGAAGAAAGGGAAGGGTAAGAATAAATAGGACAAAACTAATAATCATCAACCAGATAAACCAAAAAATCAACCTGTTGATGATAAAGAAAAGAGAAAACTCGTTATCCTTACCTTATTTTTGGCAAGGACCATTATACGAAAGATTGCTTGAGACGTGCATAAGTTACTTGATTCCTCCAAGGAACTGGGACTCCCCTTATGCTTGTCATTTTGTCACAACCTTTTCCTTCTCAACAACAATCCCAACTGGTTTTTCATGACCAACATTCTCCCTCTACCAGCTCTTATGTGCTTATGTGTATTGGTGACTCCAAGAAAGATGACATTGCAGTGGTTACTCGAACCAAAGATTATTCTCCTTCTAAAGAGAAAGTTGATGATCAACCTCCTCCATTAGCTATACCTCCCAATGGTCCTCCTCATCTCAAACAACCTAATCCTGATATAGTCATTTGTCTTCCTCCTAAGGGCATCATTCGTAAGTCGTCATTTAACCCACATGCACGTGCAACTCAAAACTACAGTATTGTAGAAGATCTTGCACATGCACCATATTCTATGTCAGCTCTCGAAGTCCTTCAAATTTGTCCTACTCAATGGAAGACATTGTTAAAGGCTATTGGTGGAATCGATCCTACTGATATGAATTTGATAATCTTTGACTTGGAGGATCACATCCCAAGAATCCCTCATCATTTATCTTTTCAAATACAAGTAATTGTGGAAACAAAGAATATTTGTCGAACAATTGTTAATGAAGGGGCTTCAACTTGTGTAATGTCTGTCACCTGTTGGAAATCCATTGGCTCTCCTGCCCTTATCGAGCCACATAACACGTTAAAATATTTTAATGGTATAGGGTATAAACCTTATGGTGTTGTTCCTGCATTATCTATTGTGTTAGATGGAAAATCAGTTACTTTTGAGGTTGAAGTATTCAATGAACCTCTCTATTACAACCTCTTAATTGGTCATAGTTGGATTGATGTTATGCACACAGTTGTTTCTACTATTTTCCGTGTGATACATTTCCCTCACCAAGGTAAATTTGTTACAGTAGATCAACTCACCTTTTTCAGTTTTGATTCCTACACTAGTAATGTTCCATTCATAGCAAAAGCACCTCCTTGTCACGAGAATGTCAGTGTGAATATTTTGAAAGATTCATCATTAATGGGAACTTTCCCCATTCCACCACTCGATGTCCCTCCTCCTCTTATCACTTCTATTAACATGATTTTGACCAGTGTTGGCGAAATCCCTGAGTCCTATGACACTTGGATAGTACCTAGATTGGAAGAATGTCCTCATTATGGAGACCAAATGCCAATAAGTCTGGTTGAATTGTCTTATTAGGCTATTCAATCGACATCTCCTTCTTCTCAGTCTCCCTTTGACACGTCTCCTGATCCATTTCACACTATATTTCACACTGATGAAACAATCATGGCAGTTATGTCTGTAGAAGACACACCACGGGATGATGAACATCATTGTTCTATCCTCTTCCTTGAACCTGATACTATTGAGAGTTAGTGATGGATTTCTAATCCGTCCACAGTTATTAATCTCCCTCCAGTTTTTGAACCAACATGCGATGTTTTTTATGAAGGAAACTTGGGAAATATTTCACCAACCATCCCTCTGGATATTTCAATTAATCCTATAATTATGGAAAATGTTCACATAGGGGCCTCATGTTCTCCCGATGAGATTCAAACTTACAAGGCCCTTTTCCAAGAATTTGTGATGTATTTTCCTGGAGTTACGAAGAAATGCCTGGAATTGATCCAGATATCATTGTACATGAAATTAAGACATACCCTGATGCTAAGCCCGTTCGAAAATGAATTCACCCATTTCATCTACGAAAAGCCATTGCAATCAAACTTGAAGTTGAGAAACTTCTTAAAGCTAGTTTTTTCTACCCTTTAGCATTGACTGATTGGGTGTCTAATCTTGTTCTGGTCACAAATAAACAAGGAACAATCTGTGTGTGTCTTGATTATAGGGATATCAAT
Source organism: Picea glauca (assembly GCA_000966675.3). Classification (NCBI taxonomy): domain Eukaryota; kingdom Viridiplantae; phylum Streptophyta; class Pinopsida; order Pinales; family Pinaceae; genus Picea; species Picea glauca. The sequence goes on along the minus strand of JZKD02S2222751.1, from coordinate 792,164 downwards.
AAGTCTTTCCCTAAAGATAATTACCTAACCCCCTTCATTGACCATATCATCGATGACTGTGATGAAAGTGAAATCTTCTCTCTAATGGATGGATTCTCTAGCTATAACCAGATAAATATTTTACCTGTGGATCAACACAAAACCACCTTTATTTGTCTTTGGGGTACCTTCACATACCATAAACTCCCTTTCAGTCTCAAGAATACTGGTGCGAATTTTTAAAGAGCTATTTCTTATGCCTTGCATGATATAAAGCGTATTGTACAACCATATCTTGATGATTTATTGGTGCATTCCATGCGTCGTAAGGACCACCCGACACACGTAAGATCCATTTTCCTCTGGTGTCGGTATTACTGTATATGATTGAATATGCATAAATGTATTTTTTGTGTGGAGTCTAGATGAATTCTAGGCTTTATTGTTTCCATGCATGGGATCAGAATGGATCCATTGAAGGTTGAATCCATCATCAATTTGCCTCCTCCTTCTACCCTACGCCAAATCCAAAGTTTGCAAGGGAAGGCAAATTTTCTACGACGATTCATTCCTAACTATGTCAAACTAACAAAAGGTTTCACTCGACTTCTTAATAAGGGTCATGATTTTTTGTGGGATGACACCACTAACAAAGCATTTAACGCTTTGAAACTTGCATTAACCCGCACACCACTATTATATCCCCCAAATTACAGTCGAGATTACTTCCTATATTTGGTTTCTTTAGATCACACCATCGTCATGGTTCTGGTCCAAGAGGATGATTCGCACAACGAACATGTCATTTACTATTTAATTTGGAGTCTTACGACGACCAAAATCAAATAGATGCATGTGGAGAAATTGTCCTTGGTAGTTGTTCAAGTGTCCAACATTTTCGTCACTATATCTTATTGCGCAAAACCATGATTATTCTGATTGCAACCCTATGCAACATATTCTTACACGAAAATTGATAGGGGGTAAATACTCCAAATGGATTGTGATTCTCCAAGAGTTTGATTTGGAGTTTGAGAAATCCAAGTCAAAGAAATCTTTGGTATTTGTTGAGTTGATATGTGACCATCCCTCCGCTGATACAAAAAATGTGGCAGAAGATTCTTTTCCTGATGAATCTCTGTTTCCGATCAGTTCATACTATATATGGTATGGAGACATCATCATTTATCTCCAAACCCAAACTTTCCGGTCTGATGTATCTCGTGTAGATTGTCTTCATATTAGGTATCAATCCCGTCAATATATTATCCTTGGTGATACCCTTTACCGTCATGGTATTGACTCTATGTTTCGACGATGTCTGACATATGATGAAGCTGAGAAAGAACTAAATGATTATCATTCTAGAGCATATGGAAGTCATATGTCTAGGTATGCCACTTCCCAAAAGATATTACGAGTTGGTTACTTCTGGCCTTCACTTTTCAAGGATTTCATTCTTGCAGTTCAGAAATTCCACGCTTGTCAAACCTATAATAATAAAATTCGATCTCATCTTGCTCCTCTCTATCCTATAGTTTCCATTGGTCCATTTTCTAAATGGGGCATTGAATTCCTGACATGTAACCATCACTCAGACAGGGGGGCATGGATACATCATTGTAGCTATGGATTATTTCACTAAGTGGGCCAAGGAGATGCCTACATTCAATAACACCGAGAAAAATGCAACACTTTTCATACTCAATCCTATCATCACTAGGTTTGGTGTCCCTCAAGCCATCATCACCGACCATGGCACCCATTTTCGCAATTTTCTGATGTCTGATCTTACCCATAAGTTGGGTTTACGGCATGAAAACTCAACCCCTTATTATCCATGGGCCAATGGCCAAGTTGAAGAAATCAACAAAGTTTTAACCACTATGCTTTGACGGATGGTAGGGATTCATAAGTCCAGTTGGAATATAATGATTTTTTTGGCATTATGGGCCTATCAGATGTCAGTTAAATCTTCTATGGGGTTCACGCCTTTCCAATTAGTGTATGGTGTCGAAGCCATTTTGTCGATTGAATGTGAAATTCCATCTCTGAAGCTAGCCGTCGAACTTCTCCCCAACACCACAGCTGAAGAAGAACATCTGTTTTATTTAATGCACTTAGACGAGACTCGTCATGATGTTGCTTTAGTAATATAAACCCAGAAGAAACACATTAAGGCTCAATATGTGATCCAAAAATCAAGGTACTACTGATAAATCACAAGTTAGTTTAATGTACTTTTTGCATCGGATCGTTAAGAATGCGAAATACATAAACTTGTTATCTTATTTGCAGAATATCAAATGTGACTTTTACTTTATGCTTATTAATGTGTAAAGAGATCAGACATTAATCTTCATGTTGCAAATGAAGAGAATAGAATAGAAAAATAGAAAGAGAAATAGAGACAAGAGGTTGATAACGGAGTTCACCAATCATTGGCTACGTCTCTGGGCCCGCTTCCAAGTGGAGGACCTCTTTATTGCTCTTTAAAATGCTCAAAGTTCTCTTACAATTTTCTTTGCTATTACATTACATGCTTCATGTCTTCTATACAAGACCTCCTTTCTCAGATTCATGGATGCACCATCAAAATCCTCTCAACAACATGAGAAAAACACCTCTCAAAACATGAGAAAAGGCCAAAATTTACAAACTGCCCCTTCAAAACCTTGCATCAAAAAGTCTTCTACAAGCTTAAAAAATCCTAGTTCTTATAATTTTCAAGGCTCAGATGAGGAATCCCAACTTCCCTCAAGATCTAGCCTCTTTCTGGGATCAAATCCCCCTTCAAATGGCCTAAAATCCTCAAAAAATCCATTTTCTAGGCATAATATCAGGCAAAAATCACCTCTGTAATGTTTAAAAACCAGTTTTAAACCAGAAATGTAGAGTAGCCCCAAAGACAAGGCACATGCCCCCTTTACCAAGTTACATGGGGCCACATGGCCAAGTGCCAACGCTCCAAGTGCTATGCACCAGCCCCCTTAACTGTTAGCTCCTGGTTTTGGGGCGCCTTCCATGGGATCTGGGCTAATATACCCTTGGGTGCACCCAGAATTTATCCCTTGGATGCGTCCCTATAATAAAACCACGTGTTGGGGCTTATCCCTAGCCCCCTTGCGCCCTCCTTTTGATATTTGACCCCAAAACTATAGGAAAGTGGGTTTTCTTCATAAATTTGACTTTTGGCGGGTTGGTAATTGAAATTTTCCAAAGACTTGGAGCTAGCCATGGGTCAGAGGATCAAATCCCATGGACCCCCAAATACTTTTTACATGCCAACCAATAGTGAAGTTCCACGTGGCTGCCCATGTCTGGGCCATGTGGCACTTATTCATTTGCCAGTTGACCATTGACTTTTGCCATAGAAGAATCTGATTGTCATGTGATATTTTTCACATTCAGAGTTTTTTTTGAGGAAATGAATATATGGTCAGAATCATAGAGACAAGACGGTCACGATGGAATTGGTTTCATCCAATTCTGAGAACTTTGATTTTTGAGCATTTTCTAAGCCTGGGGAGCCTCCTAGATCGTTCCTCCCCACTTTGGAAGCTTTTGGACCACCAAAAGTCTGCTTTTACTCCAGTAAGAAGTGAGGGTGTTGCCTCCCCACTTTGTCCCGGATCATCCATCCTCTCTGCTGGGATAATGATCACCTGACTAATCACAACAAACATGAAAATTGAGATAGCATTGTTTATCAATGTAATCATGCCATCAACTGTACATTCATCTACATTGTTTGTCGTTGTTAGAAGCCATACACTACTGAATAATAACAAACCAAATAACAATACTAAATGTGCTAATGAAACAACATGCTTCCTCTTTTGAACAAGAATAATAATCAAATTATGCAGTTGAACCTCATGCTATACCCCTGGTGACACTTCATGACTGTTTGAAACATATGGAATCATCTCATGTTTAGAATCACTAACTTCATGTTTTGTTACAGACATAAGTGTTAAACTTCTTCTTGCATTTACCATTCTTTTTAACTACCCTGTAGCTACAAAGGACCCATTAGTTTTCATGCGATGAGCACGAACAATGCACTCCTTTCCATCTTTCTTGAAGCAATATTTATTTTCCTCCTTGTAGAATATAGCCTTCCTATCATAAAGGTATGGACTTCCCAGTACAATTCCACACATGTCTAGTGGCACTATATCAAGCTCTACTTCATCAACATAGTTAGAAGTGATTGCAAACTTGATTTTACATTGCTTGGTTACTTGTAAATTGTTATCACCACATATCCATCCCAATGGATATGGTTTAGGATGTGACTTAGTTTCAAGTCCCAAGTTATTCACAACATCTTCACTAATTAGATTGGCTTTTGATCCACTGTCTACAAGAGTATCAACTTTAACATTATGTGTTATAACCCTTATGTGGAAAAGTTCATTCCTTTTACACTCATCATTTTCATCAACTGATCTAGAAGAGCTAGAACTTGCAACAAAATTTATACCTTGGATTCCCATAGCTACAACCTGTGTCTCATCACTGGAATCTGATTCAAGATCCACTTGAATTGTCGCAGCTGTGGTATTCTTCCTTTCGTGGTTGGCAAACTTCTTTGGCTTCAAGTTGGGATGTAAGACCCAACAACGATCTTCATCATGGCCTACTTTCTTGCAATGCTTGCAAGTAGGCTTCTCCTTTCTTCCTGTGGCTGTCTTCTTCTCTTTCCTTTTCCCTGCATCTTTTCTTTGCCAAGTATCTATAGAAACACTATCACCAACATTCCCTTTACTTGATTCAATGTGAATAGATTGTACACATACTTCATCAAAGTTAGAAGGATTTAGCATAAGAATAGTGTGCTTGAGATAAGAATGTAAATCACCGATATATTTTAGGAGTGTCTCTTGTGTATATAATGGAATACCCAAATTTAAAGTTTTCTTATGAAATATCTAAGTATATTCTTGTACACTTTGACCTTTTGATTGCCTTAAACATTGACAATTCATCATTTCTTGTTGCATGTAAGCTAAAGGGTAAAATTGTTGTTTTAATGCAATAACAAAATCATTCGAGGAAGAGATTGTTTTACCACTTTTCTTAAGATCATATCTAGTTCTTCTTTCCCACCATATGAGAGTTGTGCCTCCCATTTTGAGACTTTCTAGTTGGAGCTTAGTTTCGTCATCAACAATCCTTTGTATCCTGCAATAGACTTCTAATTGTCTCACCCAATTATCTATCTTTTCTGCATCTAATTCACCATCATAAGTGGGTAATTGAAACATTACATCTAACTTTAATAACGACATATAAGAAGAATGATGAGTTTTTTTCTTATCCTTGGAGGAATGTACACTTTCTTCATTATTAGATGATGAGGATGAAGGAGAAGAAGGTTCTAAAGGTCCACCAGCTCCAACTCCTCCTTCTGCTCTTACCGAAGATTCACCTTCTTCAAATTTTGGATTCCTTCGCTGATCTCTTTCATGGTAAATCTCCTCTACCATGGCTTGCATCAATTTAAATGCCTCAAAGAAATCATCTTCAGATTTGAAGGGACCTAATTTCCATGGTGAAGACATCTCTTGCTTATGTGGTCGCCTTTGAATCTCTGTATCAAGAGCCTCAAGTTGGCTTCTCCTCGCTTGAGTTTTTCTCTCGTGAGCATCCAATGCTTGCAATTCCTGTCAAAACTTCACAACCAAATGCTCTGATACGATAAACTTGATCCAAAAATGAAGGTATTACTGATAAATCGCAAGTTAGTTTAATGTACTTTTTGCATCGGATCGTTAAGAATGTGAAATACATAAACTTGTTATCTTATTTGCGGAATATCAAATGTGACTTTTACTTGATGCTTATTAATGTGTAAAGAGATCAGCCATTAATATTCATGCTGCAAATGAAGAGAATAGAACAACAAAACAGAAATAGAAATAGAGACAAGAGGTTGATAACAAAGTTCACCAATCGTTGGCTACGTCTTCGGGCCCGCTTCCAAGTGGAGGACCTATTTATTGCTCTTTAAAATGCTCAGAGTTCTCTTACAATGCTCTTTGTTGTTACATTACATTCTTCATGTCTTCTGTACAAGACCTCCTTGTTCAAATTCATGCATGCACCATCAAAATCCTCTCAACAACATGAGAAAAATGCCTCTGGAAACATGAGAAAAGGCCAAAATTTACAAACTGCCCCTTCAAAACCCTGCATCAAAAAGTCTCCTACAAGCTTCAAAAAGATTGGTTATTATATTTTTCAAGGCTCATATGAGGAATCCCAACTTCCCTCAAGATATGGCCTCTTTCTGGGATCAAATCCCCCTTCAAATGGCCTAAAATCCTCAAAAAATCCATTTTCTAGGCATAATATCAGGCAAAAATCACCTCTGTAATGTTTGAAAACCACTTTTAAACCAAAAATGGAGAGTAGCCCCCAAGACATGGTTCACGCCCCCTTTACTAGGTCACATGGGGCCACATGGCCAAGTGCCAGTGCTCCAAGTGCTATGCGCCAACCCCCTTAACTGTTAGCTCCTAGTTTTGGGGCGCCTTCCATGGGATCTGGGCTAATTTTCCCTTGGGTGCGCCCAAAATTAGCCCTTGGAAACGCTCCTGTAATGAAACCACGTGTTGGGGCTTATCCTTAGTCCCCTTGCACCCGCCTTTGGATATTTGACCCCAAAAATATAGGAAAGTAGGTTTTTTTCATAAATTTGACTTTTGGCAGGTTGGTAATTGAACTTTTCCAAAGACTTGGAGCTAGCCATGGGTCAGAGGTTCGAATCCCATGGAACCCCAAATACCTTTTACATGCCAACCAATAGTGAAGTTCCATGTGGCTGCCCATGTCTGGGCCATGTGGCACTTATTCATTTGCCAATTGACCATTGACTTTTGCCATAGAAGAATTTGATTGTTGTGCGATATTTTTCACATCCGGAGTCTATTTTGAGGAAATGAATATATGGTCAGAATCAACACAAGGAGCGGGTCACAATGGAATTGGTTTCATCCAATTCTGAGAACTTTGATTTTTGAGCATTTTCTGAGCTTGGGGAGCCTCTTGGATCAATACAACAAACATGTTAAACCTCATGTTTTTTCTGAAGGTGATTTGGTTTTCCTTTATGACCAAGATCATGACTTGTTGGGGGCAGGTAAATTAGAGCCCATGTGGCATGGTCCTTATATTGTTAAACGAGTATTAGATAAAGGGGCTTACGAGTTGGTTGATTACGATGGAATTCCTTTGAGTGTACCCAGAAATGGGCTTTACCTAAAGAAGTACTATGCTTAAAATGTTTTGCATGAGTGCTTTGTACTTTAATGTATCATACTCTAGTGTACTTTTTGTCATTTCTTTTTTTTCCCTCAAACTTCTTACCTTTCCTTGTGCTTGGTTTCTAGATGTCGGCGTTCTCGCTACCTTATATTGGATTTGCTAATGGTGCTAGTCGTAGTACTCAAAATCTTTCGTCTGCTGCATGGGGAATCTATGCACCTATGAACGAGTTGATAAGTCTACACAGTATTTTCTTGGGTCATGCAACTAATAACATTGCGGAATATAGTGAGATCATTGAGTTATTGAGTGACACCATTTCACTTGGTATCCGACATCTAATTGTACGACTCAATTCTCAACTTGTGGTGCTACAATTAAGCAATATCTATTCCATCATAAGTCCTACACTATTATGGGTATACTTGAAAATTCGCCTCTTGGAAAGGAATTTTGATTACATTGAATTTCAACACATTCATAGATATCTAAATACATTAACAGATGCTTTATTCAATTATGTTTTAGATAGACATTTGCGCAATTTATAAATCCAAACAAAAACACATAAAGACAAGTAAGGTGATAGAATTTTTATATTATAACACAAAAAGTTACAAAAAAGTGTGTCCTGAGACAGAAATATTGAAGCACATGGCTTCATATACATATATATCATGGATGTTTCTCATGATAACAAACTACTTCCCATGCTATAGGATGGAGTAGTCGACCAATAAATGTTGAAACACCAAGAACATGGTGTTGGTAGCATCGAGGAAGCTCATCTACAATAATGTTAGGGATGTCCATAGTCAATCCCTTGAGGTTGTGTTCTATCTCCTCGAGATCCTCAGCCACTACTCCTCGACCTACCGCTGCACCTACCTCTCCATGTCTCTATATTGGAGATGAATCTGGAGGTCTTAAAGGTGCCACATCTGCATTTTGAGAGCTTTTGATTAATCTTAGATACATAACATAAAAATTTCATAATTAAAATGCCAAAACAATATATAATGCAAAAGTCTTTTCTACCTATGTCTCCCCAATGTTCACCCTCAGGAAGTGTTAAGTTTGGATCACCATGGAAATCAGCCCCAACATAAGTGTAATCCTCGATCATGATAAGTTGATCTCTCAGCCACTGGAAAAAGGTAGGCCCATATGTAACAGTTGATATGCCACCATGGCGTGCCATCAAGTCGACCCACCTCCTCATGTGAGGATCTTGTGGAGCAGACACACCCCAATCCACATGTTGAAGACATAGTAGTGGGACCCATTCTAGGAAAAAGGACACCAAAATTGATCCGTACCCAAATTGTTTTAGCTAACCAGTCCTGCACTTTGTTAGCTATTTTTTCATATTCTTGAGAAGGCCCTCACACCAATTGAATACTCGAGGCTCCATGCGCTCAATGGAATACTAAAACTGACTCTGCAAGGCCATGTGTGGAGATGCACTCCCAACCACAGGGTGATGGTGAAGAGTATGGTCCTCAAAGATAAGTCAAGGATGTTCTTTATGGGAACCTTACCACTATGTTTCTCCATACCAGTTGAGTAGTGTTGCGCGACATAGTAATCCATTAGCTCACCTCCTCCTTTTCCTCTTGATAATGACACTTGAGATCCATAATGAGATAAACCAATCAATAAATAGATATCGTCAATATCCAAAGTGAGTGTATGTACCCCAACATCGAAAACATGTTCATTCACGTCCCACATTCAGACTAAGTGCTCTAATAGAACTAATTGGGCCCTCATGTCCTGCACTTTGAATAACTTAAGCAAGCCGCAATCCTAGAGTTCCATAACGGTTTTGGGATCATTCCCCACAATATAATCTTCCTCTTCATGTTCTCTTTCCCACCATTCGAGCATCTTGAACTATGGAAAGTCTGCCAAAGAACATTTAAGGATGAGTTAGTTCATTGAAAATATAAAATTGTGGGCTTCCCTAGTTCATTTATTATTTTTTCTTTTTGAGTTGTGGTCGTTGCAGGTCATAGGTTTATCACAGTGCGACATTGTTGCACTTCATCCATGTAACCCTTGTGACGATCCCAGATCATTGTAGTTCCCGATATAGAGAGCCTGCGACGATTTGGAGGCGCTTTCCCCTTTAAAAATTTGTCCATAAAACTCAGAAATGACCATAAAAATAGAATACAATTGCTATATAAAGAAAGAGGAAAGGAAGAGCACCAACCTCACGGAGACAGCTTGAAAAATCATCCATGAATTGCGTCGGAATCGTCACTTGAAGATCAGGTAAAAATGGGGGTTTTGACACTAGTTTTGGTGAAATACAAATGGAATGGTAAAAATGAAATAATTTTTTATTATTTAACCTATGTTACCATTTTTGACCTAAAATTAAATTATTTTTCACTAATGTTAACCCTAATGAACATTTCAAAGTGTCAATATTATAGGATACACGTCGGGTGACTGGAATTTTGATATGGATAAACCCTTTTATCGTTTTTTACGTGTTTTTGCAAATTGTTTGATGTAAATATGCTTTTAAGTTTTTTCAATAAAAAGCATCGAGCATAGTCTTTGTTCTTTCTCACGCTCGTAAATCTATGAGAATGTAACCGAGTAAACTTTTATCACTTTTTCGGAATCATAAAGGCTATATGAAAAATGAACCCTCTGGAGTACTCTTTAAGCTCTTTTCAAACTCCCTAAACATGAAAAGATTGCCGAGCGATCTTGTTCTTTTCACGCTCATTAAAGTATTTGAAGAAAACATTTGTTGAGTGGTAGATTATCTTTTTTTCGGTCTCATCAGACTACTTTACGAAAAAGGACATTTTGGAGTTTTCTTTAAGTGTTTTTCAAACTCTCTAAACATGAAAAACCCCTGAGTTTTCTTTCTTTGGACTCGTAAAACAAATATTGAAAGGCCTATATGGGAATGAACCACTCCTTCCTAAGGTTCGTTAAAAATACTTAGAGGGACTCATATGAAGGATGAGCTTACAATTCAAGCATATGTTATCCCCCTCAATCTTGTGTAAAAATAAAGAGGTACTTGCTAGAAATGGTGGGGGAAAGTTGGGAAAGAAATGTATATATGTATTTGTGTTAGTGGAAGTAATTCGTTGTTGAACATGACACCCCTTTTCATTGTTGTATATGGGTTGGGAAATCCATTTGTCTCTTGTTTTATCATCCACAAGTCTGTATATTGGTCCTCCTTGAGTCAATGCTGCCAATACAATTTTCGTGTCATTCATATGTTCAAGAGAAGTTCAACTGAAACAAGCCTTCCATCGAGTCGGCCATATGCAGTCCTCGAATTCTTACCATGTTGGCCTTCCCTGAGTCAATCCTGAATCACTTTATACTCTGATCTACTTCAAATCTACTACATGTTTCGTGTCATTGATGGGGGATACATTAAGGCCCTCTTATGAAGAGTCTTTTCCTATTGACTTCAAATCATTATCCAAGAATCCTACCTAGAATCATTTAGTACCTTGGAGCCTGCATGCCTCAATGGTAGGTTTCCTCGATTTTGACATTAGGTTCACATCATTGGCCCCTGATTGGAAAATTTCATCGAGTGTTTGACTTCAACTAATTAATTCACATTCATTGGATTGTAATAGAGTACCTTGGGGGTCATTGACACCAATGGTTATTTCCTTCGCACTTGTTAACGGTATCCATTAATGACCGATAATCAAGTGGTTTCTACCATGTTCGACTTCAACATCTGTAATCACATGGATAAACTCATACTTCGAGACGATGGAAATGAAGACCCTAGATATTGTCACATGGATCCAATTTGTGATGGAGTATTCATAAGTCTGTACTGACACATAGATCCACTGTGTATTCTCATGGCTATGTCCAAATTTGAGTCTTTATAGCATAGATCCAAAGTGTATTTCTCGTGGCTATGTTGAAACATAATGACATGGATCCACAATGTATGATTGGTGGCCATGATTCACTTGAAACTTATGCTTAATGTCACTTGTATTATGAGTATGGGAATGCCTACCTCAGTAAATGATATGTTATTATGTTGATGTTTGTTTGTTGACAGGTTTCCGACTGATGTGCTCCTTATTCTCGACACACACAATCTACAAAGTATTTCAGTTTTTAGGCATTTCCAACTTCATACTTTGGGGGGCATTCTATTACACATTATTTTTTTCACCCTTGTGATCTCTGATGATAGGTGTATCACCTATTTCCCTATTCTCTGAAAGCTATTGAAGAAATAAGACTTTCCCTGAGAAATGGAATCATCTTTTCCTTATTGAAAAACCCTATCAAAGAAGATCGTCGCACCTTTCTAGTGTTAAGGGTGCAACGATCCCAAATTGTCGCATGTTTCACCAAAGTGGCCTACGACATCATTGCAGGTTGCTCATGTTGAGGGTGCAATGATGCTCAAACAAAGGAAAATGATGAATTTCTCGAAGGTTCTAGAATGGAATATTCGAAAGGATGAGGTGGCATCCGATCGGTTTGGATCTCACCCGCTTCTCTGATTTAGTGGGATCATCCTAATATCTTCATCCATCCCTCTTCATTCTATATAAGGAGGGATCTCTCATGGGAAAATTTAGGTTGGCTTATGTATGAAGAAGTTGAAGATTGTGCTTTTGATAGCTTTGCTTTAGCTTTCCAAGTCAGGTTGTGTATACTCTTCATCAAAAGCATTGGAGAAAAGGTGTGTGTGTTGAGGAAAAGGGCCATTAGAAGGGACCTTGCAACATCAAGGCATAGGTTGTATTCTGTGCTTTCATCAATATAATGCAGTAATACATTTCTTCCCTATAAAAGTGTCTCCATTTTTATTACATAACTCCTTGATCTTATGCATAGGTTTCATTGGAATATATATATTGTTGCTCTCTCTTTGTTGGTTTATGTTTCTTAATAGGTTCAACATCCCACAAACCTTGAGATGGAGCAAGGACAACACTAGAAAGGATCAAACAATGCCTAAATGACATGTCATTTATCCCTCATTGAACTAGTATACATTACAATGGAAATCTAAGGAGAAGTTTGTATTCTGTCATGTTTTGTTCTAATTTCTTATTGAAGTTAGGGAGATTAGTTCATGTCAGCACATACTAATTTGTACAGTAACAACTGCCACCCAAGAGAGAGGTTGAAAACATGATTCAATTGTTGTCGAAGTCATCACTGCCTAACATTGGACTATATAGACAGTCCATCATTGAAACATATGAAGTAAAGAATCGACTGCATCAATTTTTGGAGTAGGGAATCATCAGACCTAGTACATCACCATGTGTTTCACCCATCATCATGGTTCCAAATAATATGGAAGCTGGAGAATGTGCATTGACTACCGTGCCATGAATAAGTTCACCATCAAGAATAGATATCCTTTGCCAAGGATTGATGACTTGTTGGATCAAATGCAGCAAGCCAAATTCTTCACTAGGATAGACCTCAAATCAGGTTACTACCAAGTGAGGATAAAAGCAAAAGGTGTGCGGAAGACATAATTCAAAACAAGACAAGGTTTGTATGGGTGGTTAGTAATGCCTTTTATATTATGCAATGCACCTGCAACATTTATGAAACTCATGAATGATGTGTTACATACCTTCATTGGCTCTTTTGTGACATACTAATCTTTAAAAATACTTGGAAAGAGCATATCTCACGCGTGACACAAGTACCAGAGACCTTGAAGAAGACTCAGTTGATTTCCAACTTGCAGAAATGTAAGTTTGGAAAAATTCCTTGATATATCTTGGACACATGATTGGAGGAGGATAAATGAGGGTAGATCTAGAGAAGATTGCAGCCATCACCGAATGGCCTATTCCCACCAGTGTGGAAGAGGTCAGGAGTTTCATGGGAGAATCTTAGTATTTGAGAAAATTCATCATAAACTTCTCTACAATAGCAATTCCATTGCATGCCATAGCTACCAAAGGAAAGAGATTTCATTGGGGAAAGGCACAAGAAAGAGAATTTGAAGAATTGAAGAAGAAAATCAACGATGCTCCAGTGTTATACATGTGGAATATGCAACAAACGTTTGAGCTAGAGAATGATTCCAGTGGATATGCATTAGGAGTAGTATTGATGCAAGCAGGAAGGCATGTGTGTTACCATTTAGAGTTGTTTCATGGAGCACTGTCTGACTATTCCATGTATGATAAGGAGCCCTTTGCAATTGTTTATGCAATGAAGAAGTGGAAGTATTACCTCTTAGGAAACAAGACTATCATACACACATATCATCAACCCCTATAGTATCTACAAATTTAGAGAAATATGCAACAAGTGAGGCATTAGAAGTGGTTAGGTTTCTTGCAACAGTTTCATTATTAGTTAACTATGAGAAATGAGTCACGAATAGACTAGAAGACATGCTCTCTCGACCACCACTGGAGAAGATTGTAGTAATTGGAATGATAATGTAGCTTGAGCCTTTCACTCATGAACTTTTGAGTGAAGATTATGAGGGAGATGAAAATTTCAGAGGAGTCTACAAGCAACTAGAGGAGAGAGTGGTCGCTATCATGGAAAGAAATGAAAACCACCTCCAAGATGGGTTGTTGTACAAACTGGACAAACTATGCATACCCCAAGATAAAAGGGTTCAATTGATGAGAGAAGCACACACTTCTAGGGTTGGTGGACATTTTGGCATGACAAAGACAATGGCATATCTGCAACAGCGTGTGTATTGGAAAAATATGCAGGATAAGGTAGAGAAGTTTGTTAGAGGTTGTGTTTTTTGCAGCACTAGAAAGCCAAACAACTAAAAAATTGGCTTGTACATGACATTTCCAATACCAAACAGGCCTTGGGATAGAATATGCATGGATTTTGTTGGAGGTTTACCTATGACTTGTAGAGGCCATGACTAATTGTTCATTGTGGTAGACTATTTCATAAAAATGTGTGTTCTCATTCCTTGTAAGAAGACAATCTTTGGATGAGAGGCAATTGAACTATTTTTCAGCCATGTTTGGGTACATTTTGGATTTCCAACCTCCATCATATTTGATTGGGACAACATGTTCTTGGGTAGATTTTGGAGAACGCTTTAGGAGAGAATGGATACCAAATTGAAGTATTCCACTGCCTTCCATCCTCAGACTGATGTGAAAACCGAGGTAGTAAACAAGACATTGGTGCAATTATTGAGAGGTTACAAAAACAACCATATAAATACTTGGGATGAGTAGATAGTCTACATTCAACACTCTTACAATATATCACTTCATTCTGTTAGAAAAATGAGTGCTCATTTCACCATAGACAATATATCAATATTGTCACCCAATCATAGGCACAAAGTCCACCCCTGAGCACCTTAACCTTGACAGACATAATAATTTTGGTAGTAGACCAATAGCCAACCAAGGCTAGTGCATCAAGCAAGGATAACCAAATACCAAGCAGAAAGTACAAACCAATAACCCAAGACAAAGTCACTACTGCAACAATTGCAGTTCTCCTTCACTCATGCACACTTATTGTCCTTATACAGTCATGAGTGAGTGAGTGACAAATGAGATCTAGCTCCCTTTATTTATACTACTCCATCTTAACTGACTGGGATGACTTCTCTTCTTGGGGGATAATAACTCAATATTAATTTATTCTATTAATCCAACTTGTCTTATAGGGTTATTATCCAAAGCTTTAGGGTTTCTCTTGCTTCCTGGAATATTCTAGTCTCGTCAAAGGTTACATGTGGAGGCTAATACATCCCGCAACTACCATAATATAAACACTCCCTCCTAACTAGGGAGGTCTTAAAGGAAATGGTCTTGAGCACAAACATACCATTCAATCAATAGCATCTCATAGCCACATAGGCTATCTCATGATCAAATCACGAGCACCATCATCACTATCCAACTAGATAGCCTCCAGGGAAATCAAAACAATGCCATCCAATAGAACACAACTCTGTCTATACATAGTATTATACAAATATTATCCAATGGTAAATAACCACTTCTAGTAGTACACTACTACTAACCAGTGACACAAAGTCACTACCAATGGATCACATCCACCATAGTAGCATACAAATATTGTCCAGAGACATACAATCTTTACAATAATCATATCATCTGATATCAACAATATCGTGATACAAACTGATTCATCTGGGCCATTCTTCCACTCACATCTGTGAGATCTGGAAGAGCATCTGCCCTCAAAAATTAACACATCAGCCATGGGCTATCTGGACTATTCTTCCCAAGCATAGAAGAATAATTGTCCCTAATTTTTTAGCCTAGACCATTCACCTAATTGGGCCATTCCTTCGACACTAATCATAGTGCAACCTGGAGAGAATGAGTCTACCCTAGGGAATTCATGTCCCTGATTGTTGAACCTGGACCATTCACCTAACTGGGCCATTCCTTCGGCACTAATCATAGTGAAACCTAGAGAGAATGAGTCTGCCCTAGGGAATGATTGTCTGGACCATTTCCTAAGGAAATGATTGTCCTACACCAACCTCCAAAATAGACCTTTCTTTGAAACTGCTCACAACTGTGAACTTTGAAAGAATGACTGCCCGATGAGGTGGACCATTCTACTGGACCACTACTCAGAGTGACTGCCAAGATGAATGACTGTCCTAGACCATTCCCCCACACTGGCCATAAGGGGAATCGTTGTCTATGGTACATCAACAATCTATCAGACCATTTTCATTATGAAAATAACTGTCCAGTCTAGACCATCTTTTGAAATGGAAAATGACTATCCGTCAGAAATCTCGAATCACTTTCCAGACTGGAAAGGAACTACCCAACTTGGACCATTTTTCAAACTATAAAATGACTTCCTATGAATCAATAACATATAAATTCTCCCTCCCAACCTGGGAATCCATCTATCCCCTTTCATATAAGGTATTTATCTCCATGAGCTCCATCTTGTCCCTTAAGTACGCAAACTTTATCCTGGACAAAGGCTTTGTCAAAATATTTTCTAATTGCTCATCTGTGGAGATATACTGGAGTTTCACTTCTTCTTGGAATTTATCATGAACAAAGTAGTATTTGATCTCAATATGTTTCAACCAGTCATGAAATATTGGGTGTTCTTACAGCCTCATACAACTTTGATTGTCACAGTATATTATGGTCAAATCAGGTACCTGATAAAAAAATCCATAAATCAACTTCCTCAACCATACTTCTTCAATACATGCCTCACATGTTGTGATGTATTATGCTTCTGTTGTGCTGATTGTGATAGAATTATGTTTCCTGTTGGCCCATGATATCATAGCAGAGCCCAAATTGAAACACATCCCTAAACTACTCCTTCCGTCTTATGCACTCCCTACCCAATCTGAGTCCATGAATCCATGACATTGTATATCATTGGTTGAGGTGTATCTTAAACCATAGTTTAACGTCCCATGAATATATCTTAGAACATTCTTTGCAGCTATGTAGTGCTCATGTCTGGGTTCCACCTGGAACTATCTTAAAGTGTTTACAACAAAGCAAATATTTGGTTGAGTATTCACTAGATACATCAACAACCCAATCAATTGTCGATATAGGGATGACTCCACTGGATCAAAATCCGAGTCTCTTTCTTTTCTTATATCCATGTTCATAGGAGTGGCCATGGATTTGCAATCCATCATTCCAAAATTATGAAGAATCTTCACTGCATACTTTCTTCGTCCAAGGAAGATTTCACTATGCTTCTGCCATACTTCTAGTCCCAAGTAATAGTGCATGAGACCAATATCTTTCATATCGAAATCAAAAGCCAATTCCTTCTTACATTGGGTGATGAGAGACTCTACACTTGTCAAGAATAAATCGTCGATATACAACAATAGAATCACAGGTGCATTGTTCACAACCTCGTAGTATAAATTTGGATCTGCATGACTTTTAGAGAAACCAAGTCTTATTAAGTAACTATCATTTCTGGCATACCAATCTCTTGGAGCTTGCTTGATTCCATACAAGTCTTTCTTTAATCTGCAAACATGAGTGTCTCTGGGATGCATCTCAAAAAATTGAAGTTGTTCAATGTATACTTCATCTTCAATTGCTCCATTGAGAAAAGTTGTCTTTACATCCATCTGATGCAAACTCCATCCCATGGAAGCAACAAGATACATAATGGCTTTAATAGAAGTATATCTGGAAACAAGAGAAAAGGTTTTGTCATGATCTTCTCCCTCCCTCTGGGAGAACCCTCTAGCCATGAACCTTGCCTTGTATTTATCTATGCTTCCATAAACTACATGTTTGATCTTGTAGACCCATTTTGAAGTTACCATTGACTTTTCCTTGGTTCTAGGCACAATTTCCCATACGTCATTTTTCATGATGGAATGGTATTCTTATGTCATGGCTTCTTTCCACTGTTTCTTTTGAACTACTTCTTCAAATGTGGTGGGTTATTCATTTATAAGTTTTGTAATACATGCTACACAGCTGGAGAATATTTTGGGATTATTTCTTTCTCTGAAAGTGCCACTTGGAGCTTTGAGTCTTTCTAATTATTGTAGAGTAGCTTCAAGCCAAGCTAGACGTTTTCTAGTTTTGGGTACAATGACTGATTCAATAGGTTCACATGGTTGCATTGGATGATCAAGTTGTTCTGGTTACTCATTCTGACTTTATGGAAGACAAGTTCTCTCTTCTTTAGGATCTTCATATTCTTCTTCCATGGATTCTTCTATATATTTCTTGAAATCCATCTTCTCATCGAAGGTTATGTCACTGTTGACTTCAATCTTATGTTGTTCCGGAATATAGATTTTGTAGGCTTTGGAGGATTCACTATATTCAACAAATATGCCCTTCTTTCCTGAGGGTTCTAGTTTCTTCCTTTTATCCTTGGGGATATGAATGTAAAAAGGCCACCCAAAGATTCTTAAGTGTTCCACATTAGATTTCTTTCCTAAGAAGGATTATTCTAGAGTCATAACCTTCAATATGCAGTGGGGACTTCTATTCTGAACATATATTGATGTCATGGCTTCTTCTCCCCATAGATACATGGATAAAACTTGATCATTCATTAGTGCCTTCATGGTTTCTTCAATGGATCTATTCTTTTTGCTACACCATTTTTCTTAGGATTATGAGGAATGGTTAGCTCCCTCCTAATCCCTACTGATTTTCAAAAGGCAGCAAATTCCTTGGATGTGTATTCTCCTCCATTATCTATTCTCAAAGTCTTGATTTTCTTGCTTGTGAGGTTTTCTATTTCTTCTTTGAATTCTTGAAACTTGCTGAATACTTCATCTTTTGTCTTCAAGAGATATAACCAAGTCTTTCTTGAGTAATCATCTATGAAGGTTACATAATAAAGAGAACCTCCTAGAGATTTGACTGGCATCAAATTGAAAACATCTTAATTTATTAGATGTAGGATTTCCTTAGATCTATTATCACTACTTGAGAATGGCTTCTTGAAATTTTTACCAAGTACACATCTTGTACAAATTCCTTCATGTATAAATTGTAGTTATGGTATTCCTTCAACCACTTTCTTGAGGAAAGGTAATGCTTGATAGTTAAGATGAGCATACCTTCTATGCCAAAGTTCACTAGGATTGACTTCATTATGTACAAGAGATTCATCATTTTGTTCTAGTAGTCTATATAATATGCCTTCATGAGTTCCAATAACTCTAGCATTCTCTATGTTGGAGTCTCTAGACCAAGATAGTACTTCACCATCTATAAAGGCTATTATATTTCCTTTGTCTTCTAAGCAAGATATAGATACAAGATTCCTTTCTAAACCAGGTACATATAGTACATTACTCAAATGAACATTGTTACCTGATTCCAATTTGATGGAGGCTTGACCAATTCCTTTGACTGGATAGGTGTTCTTGTCTCTAATTTCTACTTTGTGAGATGTCTTCTTTTCATTTAGATTGGAGAGTCTGACTTGGTTTCCTGTCATATGCTTGGAAGCTCCACTGTCAATTATCCACATGTCATCTTCAAGAGTTCCTATAAGAGTTGAATAGTTTAGATGATCTGTCTTTTCATTCATGATTGTTGTTGACTGATATCTGGTCAAACTTTGACTTTGACTGGTCAAACATTGACATTGACTGATCAAACATTGATTTTGACCCAAAAATTCAACCTTGATGTTTTTTTCTTCTAAGAGTGCCAATAAGTGCGTTGGACTTCAACACACTAGAATATCCTCTCCTTGAGCAAAGCGTTCCATCATAAGGTGTTGGGTAAGATGTTTTAGGGTTTGCAGCTACACCTGTTAGTAACCCTAGTGACATTGCTTCAGTAACTGCACCTGCTAGAAACCTTAGTGTCAGTTATTCAACAAGCTTGATAATTTTATGGCTTAACTTCCTTCCAATGGTTAGATTGACTGAAGGAGGTGTGGGCCCATAATCTGTTAGAAAAATGAGTGTGCTCATTTCACCATAGAAAATATAAAAATATTGTCACCCAACCATAGGCACAAAGGCCACCCTTGAGCACCTTAACCCTGACAGACAAAATAATTCCAATAGCAGACCAATAGCCAACCAAGGATAGCGCACCAAGCAAGGATAACCAAATACGAAGTAGAAATTCCAAACCAATAACCCAAGACAAAGTCACTACCGCAACATTTGTACTTCTCCTTCACTCATGCCCACTTCTTGTCCTTATGCAATTGTGAGTGAGTGAGTGAAAAATGAGATCTAGCTCCCTTTATTTATAATACTCCATCTTAACTGACTGGGTCGACTTCTCTTCCTGGGGGCTAATAACTCAATATTAATTTATTCTATTAAGATGACTTGTCTTCTAGGGTTATTATCCAAATATTTAGGGTTTCTCTTGCTTCCCGGAATATTATAGTCTCATCAAAGGTTACATGTGGAGGAAAATACCTCTCGCAACTACCATAATATCAACAGATTCTTCCACCAACAAGTCACCTTTTTTAAAATTGTTTTGGTTATTTACCTCCTTCACCATTTGATATTTTTTATGGACAATAGAAGGAAGAAGTAGGACTACAAGGAGAAGAACATAAGGCAAGAAAATTTGTGGACAAGATTAGGCATATACATGTAAGGGTTCAGGAGTAGCTCAAGAAGAGACAACAGTTGTACAAAGACATGCATGATCAATACAAGGAGGATCATAAGTTCCATGTTGGAGACCAGGTGTAGCTTTATCTCTGTAGGGAACAACTGCAAGGAGAATCAAAGAAAATCAAGCCCCTTATATATGAACCATTTGAGATCATTGAACAAGTGAATGAGAATGTCTTTAGGTTGAAACTTCCACCTTATATGCAGATCAACTTGGTGGTGAATGTGGAAAATTTGAAGTTGTTCGAACCCTCCATGTTGGATGAGGAGGAAGAACATCAGGTTATTACTACTGTGGAAGACCTTTCACCTCATGGTATTAAGGAGTTGAAGGAAGACACAATTTTGTAGTGCAAGGAGCAGACAACATGCAGAGGGCTACAATAAATGTGGCAGATTGGTCTCAAGGGACAAACTGCAAGGAAAGTGAAGTGGTATGAGAAGATATAGATTATAAGCAAGGTCCCTCATCTATCCTTGGCAACTTCTGGGGACCAAAATCCTCTCAATGGGGAGGTGTGATCTGAATTGGATCCGAGAAGAAAAATTGGCTATTAGCACAGTCTCTAAGATGATCAACACATGAAAAGTTTAAGGCTATAGATGAAGAAGGAGATCGACTTGTTGGCATGAAAGGGCCCATGCCATCATGATTGATGTCCAATTTTGTATGTAATGTATGTAAATATGGGCAACATATTATTGTATAAAATAAATAATGAGTCATTCATAAAAAGATTTCCCCGTGGGAGAAAATACAAACAAATAAAGAAATGAAGGAGAAATAGACCAGAGAGAAGTTGAAGTGTTGGGGACACCTGAGCTTCCAACTATTCTCCCAGTCGACTAAACATTCTATATCATGTTTCCCCACAAGGAGAGATGGGTTCTTTGGCTATGAATAAGGTAGAGAGAGGTTGCCCAGATGTCATTGAAGAGCATAGAAGTGAACCAAAGAGCCTATAATTTTCCCATTGTAGAATAATAAAGATCATGGCTGAAGCCAAAAGAATGTTGGTTTTCCCGTTCTAGTTTCCAGGGTAAATTATGAGTTTATGTGTGATGATTGTTGTGGTTTTATTTTTTTATGAATGGTAAATGTTGTGCATTGTAATTTAATGGTCTTCCGTGTATGTTTTAGTGACGAGAAATTCATGTCATTTGGGTTGAGTTTGTTTCATGTTAATATGGTTCTCGTGGGTCAATAGACCAGACTAATAACTCTTAACCATAGTCGTGCATTGACTTTTGAGTTGGAAATGGATGGCCATCCTACTCAAGTCATTTTTATTTCATTGGGGGTTTCTAATTTCATTTTTAGAGTCGTTGGGTACATTCTCGACTTGTTGGGGTGTTTTCCCTTTGCCCATAAATCATACACAGAGTATGTTTAGAAACTTGGGGTTGTCTAGGTATTTTCTAGCTACCCACAGACCATATACATGTTTTGAAAATTCTTCTTCTATCAATTTTACCCCCCATAGATTTTTCGTTGTCCGGGAATGCTCAAGTCGTCTTCCATATGTTTTTTGTTGTCCGTGAATGGTCAAGTTGTCTTCTATACATTTTCCCTTGTCAGTGAATGTTAAAAATTGACTCCCATATGTTTTCAGTTGCTCTAGGTTGCCAAAATTGCCTTGGGCATTTTTCAGCATCGTGGGTTATTAAAAATCATATTTCAAATGTTTTTACACGCCATTGGTGATAAAATTCACCCCTAGAACTTTCTTCTCGGTTGTTGGTCACTGGTTCCGATGTGAAGATGGTTTCCCTTCATTATTGGTTGTCGAATCTGCCTCTTATCTATTTTCTTTAGCCACTGGTTGAACCACTTCAACTTGGCTTCCCCTTTGGATGAGTTCCCTTCTACATTCGACAGATGTTCCTTCTTGGTCGACCTGACTTGGGTAAATTTGACATGGGTCAACTTGACTTTGGTTGAATGATGTGCCTCCGACCCGACTTGCATCTTTCTTACTTCTTTTTCAACTCGCCTTGGATTCCTTCCGGCTCATATCTTTGACTAGACTTTCGGATAGTAGACTTCATTTTATTTTGGGTCAACTCGAGTTGCAGCTAGGTTGGTTGAGTACTTATCATCATCTAAATAGCTAAGGTTATATTTGTTTATAGATATTTTCATGTTGGTGAGATGAGTAGGTTAAAAACCTCCCGTTTACAGATGATTCCAAGAGAGGGAAAAATAAGGTGACCAAATTTTTTATCAAGAGCTTCTTACCCTAGGTTGACATCGACTTCTTTCTTCTAAAAATCTAAAAAGGTCAGCTCAAAACCTAAAATCTAAAAAGGTCGACTCAAAATCTAACATGACAACCTTTAATCATATTATGTTATTGTTGTAATACATCCTATTAATCCTTCTATGCAATGAGACCTTTACTTCTACAATCCTTGCAACAAACCTTCAAATAATCAAGAGTGGCCAATCTTAGATGATGGATCCTTTTCACCACATCACTATACTCATTTATGCAATGAGACTTAAATAGTTGGGTTAAATTAATTGGCCTCACTGCTAGTGATTAAAAATTATCATCGACATCCCCGGATGGGGTGTTAGTGCAGGACAGGTGTCGCGAGGATGGGAATGGCGACTGCCAATGCGAAAAAAACCACATGACTGGCGCATGCCCCTCCCCACCTCCCACACCATGAACTTCAATCTAACTTATTGCTACCAGAGTGCCATTAACGCTCCTAGTGCACTCTGCTCTGGCCTCTCATCTGATAGATGGATCCACCATTACTCTAGTCACCTCTGCACATGTGTGTCCTCCCCTCTCAGTGGTATTCATACCATGAAGTTCACCAGTGTCTCCTCCATCTCTATCCTATCTTTCTGGATCCATGTTGCGATCTGCGCCCTCCTCTGGTGCTCACCAACCATTCTTGTCATTTCGTTGTTCCTTCTTACCTTTACTCTGTTGCAGCCATGCCAAGAATGCGTGGAAAGTCCAAACATGGTTCGTCTTGGCACCAAAATCGGTCGTGTCTAGCAATTCGACCCCCTCCTGCCCCTGCACCCTTGTATATCTCGTCATCCTCCTCGCCAGCCTCTTCGGAGAAATCCTCTCATAGTCTCAATGGTCTCTCACCTCCCTCCTCTCCCTATGCATGTTGAGTCAAATGTTTCGACCTCCTGGGGAACTCACTTGACTTCAACCTAGGGCCTATACCAGACTTGGCCTCCTCTTTGCAACTTGCCCTGGTCATCCCTCCCAATTCACCCAAGAACTCTGCTCCTGGGCCTTCATCAATGCAATTGCCACAGGTCCAATCACCACACGAAGGTATCTTCAGCTGCCATGAAAATCATCTAGAGCAACCCCACTCCTGCTCGGACTGTGCTACCTATACAAAATTACAAGACGACCTTGCAATTCTATAAGACTTGGTGTTCAAGATTCAGAAAAAGGTTGATGACCTGCGCTTTCGAATGGAAGTCCTAGACAAAAAGGGGACACAAATTCTGCATATGCTCTCCTCTTTGCACGGTTCTTCCACCCATCAGAAGCGGCACCAAATGCACTAGGGGACTCAGAGATGATACTGGTCCTAGCTCTGCAAAGGTATCTAGTGGACGACGCAACAATAGGCTTGGCTCCAGCGCACGCATCACTAGACTTGGCTCCAACACTCCAGGCACCCACCTTGGATACGGTGCCATGCAACACGTCCACAACATAAGCTGCACAGGTGTCAGACTGCATGGCCTACTGGTTGTTTTGTTTATAGTTTTCCACGTGTCTTTTTAGTTATAATCTATTATGATTGTCTTATGTCATTCCTAGAGGGTCTAGAAGCCAAGGTGAATTGGTTTCCCCACGGGGCTATTCCACTCCAATTTCTTAATTATGTTATATGGCTGGCTTTTTGAAACAATGATTTTGGACTTGGGAGACTGGCTGAATTTGTTTCCCCACTAGGCAATTCAGTAACTATAGTCCTCGGATAGACATGTCGATGCTATAATTTTTTATTCTAAAAAGATTTTTATAGAATACTTACTTACAAAAATAAAAATAAAAATAAAATATCATCAACATCACAACAAACTCTTAAATCTTAACAAATATTATACTTTATAAATTAATTGAACATATAAATATTATATTTTATAAGTTTTTTGAACACATAAATAAAATTTTAAAATAAAATAATAACTTACCTTAACGTTTGTTAAATCAAACTTAATTCCACCATCATCATTATATTGGATTAAAAAACACACATATTTAATAATCTTTATTATTATATTTATTAATCAAATATATTATTTTAAAATATTCTTTATTTTATATGAATACGCTTCATAAATGATTATGTTTAATGAATTTATAATGTAATCTTTATTAATAAAGATGGTAAATTGCGATATATACTCGATGGTCTTATCACAAATTTAAAATAAAATTTATTTGATAAAAATAAAAATATTAATCCATGTAAAGTATTCAAATAATATAATTTTAAAATATCTTTTATTCATATAAATACCCTTCGTAATGAATTTATGATGGAATTTTTATTCGTAAAAAGGTAAATTGAAATAAATCCATTGAGTGGATTAAAAACAAAATAAAATCTAGAATAACAAAATGAGTATACTGACAAGATCCAATAAAACCATAAACCATTAATCTTCAAATTCATAGGGGCTCCACACGCCCCTTTAATGGAGGAGTTTTCTTGACCACATATGATTGTCTTTCCATAGCCAAGGCCCCCACATAGACCAAACTCCAGCCAAGTCAGTGTTGAGGAAGAATGCAGAAGAATATGTTAGAGATAACCATGTGGGAGGAGTTCTTCCCAAAAATTCTCCCCAAATATTAACATATCCTCCGTATCCTCCAAAGTCAAGAATAACACTGCCCATTCCCCACTTGAACAAAACCAGTACTTGTAAAGAACCATATATCCACTTTCCAAAACCCTTTACACCTAAAGTTCCTACCACTATACTGCCACTTACAAAGCACATCATCTCCAAATGCATCATTACGATAAACAAGAATGAATAGATCGGGCCCTATCACAGATCCCACACATCCATATCACAGTGCCTAGACAACATGGGATCGCGCATGGACACAAGATGACTACCACTAGACAAAAACATTCTCCCAAACCCTCATCAAATAACATTGTCAAGTCCATGCCCAGAGAAATACCAATTGATGTCATTATGAGTGCAAGTGTAGGAATAGAGGGTGGCAGAGAAGTATCAGGCCCACCATCAAATGCAATGAGCACAGCCCAAACAATAGAGCAAATCATGTTGACAAAACCCACAATAAAAGAGACGGTTCTGAAGCCCAGAACATCACCTCTAAAGGTCAGTAATTGGCAGTTGTTATCGGCATTAGACATGACAAAAGATTTGGTTAGGAATGCATTAGCCGCGAACCAACTTCCTTTGTTGTCCACAATGTAATCTTTGATTGTTCTTTTAGCTAGCAGAGAGCTAGAGAAGCCATCTACTGTGAAAAAAACAGTTAGTACAATGTTGATTAATGCTTCTGTCAACTATGGCACTATGAACGAGGCAATGTTGTATTCCACTCTTCCCTCTGTGAGATCTCTACCTCCAGCCATGCCAACTAGCAAAAACAAGTGTATGATCAACAATTGCACGATGCCTCGGATTCCTCACTGATTGTTGAAAAACCCCATTTGTAACCACCGTGCGATAAACACAAACTTTTATACTCTTCCTGATCTCTTCATTCTTTGCATAATGCTTGACATTTTCATTCTCTGCTAACTGTTATATTGTTGACATCAATGACAATTTCACCAATTATAACTCATCAATGACAATTCATCATAACAACTTATCATCACATAACAATGACACCGACTATTGACATCAATGACAACATATCAATGAAAATATGTCCAACAATATCCCCCTTTGTCATTGAGGGAAACACACTAGCTTCATACACAAACTCCCCTGTGATGAAGCTTTTCTCTATGAAGATACTCTCCCCCTTTGACATCAATGGAAAAGGGTTGCTGCCCTTATGATCAACCTATGTCTGTCTGCATTTTGTTGACCAAAATATGAACTTGGGTAACTCCCCCTGCATTCATGCTCTGCCTGCCATGATTGAATGACTCCCCCTATCAATATACTCTCTCTGCCTTTGACTACTCTCCCCCTTTGTTTCTGAAAGGGTAGCTTTTTTTGACAAGGTCTCTTCTCCTGTTAATTTTAAAAACTCTTGGCATAATCCTTTGATTTTGTAGAACCCAATTTAAACTTCCTTTTGTATTTTCTTTCTTTGGCTAACAAATTATGACTTCATCATAATTTGATATTGTCCCATATTCTTCTATAGGAACTTCCTTTTCTTGGGCTTGATTTATTTCATATTGAATTTCCCATCATGTTCTTATTATTAATTTCTTCATTTTTAGGTGTAATATCATCTTTCTTGCTTTCTCCTTCAGATTTTATTTTCCATATCTTTCTATGAGATATTCTGTTTTTTGGATTTTCTCTTTCTAATTGTGTTTTTGGAGATTTGTCATCTTATTTCTTCTTCCAACTTTTATTAGGTTTTGTCATTGACTTGAATGACTTATTTGAGGATTGACTTTTTGAACTCCTACAGCTTTGGGATTTGTGCCCAAACCTATCACAATTGTAACATCTCATTGTATGACAA
Source organism: Picea glauca (assembly GCA_000966675.3). NCBI lineage: Eukaryota > Viridiplantae > Streptophyta > Pinopsida > Pinales > Pinaceae > Picea > Picea glauca. Next base: position 765,101 of record JZKD02S2222751.1, on the reverse strand, counting down.
AATTTTATTGTGTGCCCAACAAAATTACATCTCTAACATCTAATTGAGTTTTTGGATTTTCTTGTATATCCTTCCTCTAGTTTATTGTAGTCCATTGCTTTATGGCCAAAGCTATGAAAAAAAAAATCAATAGTCATTGAAGGTGTTTCCATTCTTGATTTTATTTTGGCTTGAGAAATCTGTCATTTGATTTTCTTCTTCCTTTTTACTTCTATAGCTTCCTTCCTTAACAAAGTTCATGACTTGTAATTTCTTTGTAATTGCACCTTTTCCTTTTGAGAAGGATAATCCTTTCTCATGTTTGTAAATGGTGCTCCATTTCTTATTGACTTCTTTCTTATTGTATCCAAGACCATTTTTGTCATCAATTGATCTTTGGCCCTTCCAAATCTTATCTAGGATAGCTGAGCTATTCTAGAAATTGACAATATTATTTTTCTTTTCATTCATCTTTTTGAGATTGACTATTTCTAACTTCAATATTTGACATATTTTTTCCTTTTTAGTCAACTGAATCTTCAGGTCTTCCTCCACTTCTTTAGCATGTTCAAGTTGAGTCTTTAGATTGATGATTATTTCTTCTGTCTCATCCAAGAATTCTTTGCATTTAATAGTTTTGTCATATGTCTTCAATTCTTCCATATCTTTTGTTAGATCAAAAACTTTATTTTTCAATATTTTGATTTCTTCCTCGTATTCTAGTTGAATCATTTTGAGGTTGATGGATTCTAATTCAAACATTTGGAATGATTCTTCCTTTTTAGTTATTTGGATCTTTTGGGCTTCTTCCTTTTTCTTAGCTTCTTCAATTTGAGTCATTAGATCTGCATTAGTACTTTCATTTATCATTTTGAAATTGATGATTTCCAATTCCAACACGTGGTAAGAATTTTCTTTCCTTGTTAACTGGATCTTTAGGTCTTCTTCACTTTCTTTAATTTCCTCAAGTTGAGTGTTTAGACTATTAACTAATTCTTCTGATTCTTTTAGTACTTTTTTTCTTTTATTGTCATGTGTCTTTAATTCTTCCATCTCTTCTATTAGATTAGTAACTTTGGTTTTCAATCTTTTTATCTCTTCTTCTTTGTTTTATAGTTGAAACTTTTGTTCATGCTCTTCATGGTTAGATTGATCTAACTGTTGAAGTTTCTCCAACTCTTCAAAAGTGCACACAACTCTATATTCAAGATGGTCAAGAACATTCACAGGAACTTTAATATGCATATAATTTCCTAGTTGCATACGAATCTTATATATTGCAACTGTAACATCAGTCTTAAGATTATGTAATTTATCTTTAGTGATTACTGAGGTATGCCTCAATTCCTATATTTCATTATGATTATAAATATTTTTCTTTGTATTATGTTTTTCAATTTGATTGGAATTATCCTTTTCTTTATCTTGTTCCTTATATTGATAAGAATTCGTTTCTTCTTGTGTTTCATTCTGATAACAATTTTCTAGTTGGAGCCATAATTCTTTAGAAGATTTGTAGTGCCTCATCTTTTCTTTGACTTGGTCTGACAATCCATCCTGGATTGCTTTTAAGGCTACTGTATTGTTTCTCTTTGCCTCCTTTGCAGATTTGGTTTTTCTCTTTGAAATATTTAAGTGCTAGGGCTTACTTACTACCGAATCCCAAACTCCAGATCCTCTTGACTTCATATATCTTTTCATATTTTCTCTCCATGATAAATAATTTGTTCCATCAAATAAGGGAGCTTCATTTGTGGAGATAACAATTTGTTTACCCATTTCTTCTGAATCTACATTTAGTGTTTAAACTGTGTTGAAGACACCTTCTCTGATACCAATTGTTGAAATGGACACTTGACACTGAGAGGGGGGGGTGAATCAGTGTCACAAAACTTTGGACAATTTTCCACTTTTCATAAATTAACTGAACAACATATATTTATTTCATTTTCTCAACCAATATATAAAAGAATAAATATTTTATTTATTTATTTAACTTGAATGAATACAGAAGATCAATCTTTGAATATCTTCAACTTCAAGCAACTATGAGAGACCCAAATCTTTGTTACAAGACCTAGATTGTAGTTCTCAGATCCAACTGAGAAATGAGGAATCCAATCCTCATAACAAGTCCGAGCTTGTTGATCTCATATCCAACTAAGATGTGAGGAATCCAATCCTCATACAAGACCCAACTTGTAAACATGCACCAACCTGATAGAATGAACCTTCATTCAATCCATTATATATAAATATATATACTTCAACAAATTCAACTACACCTTCTCACCATTTTTTCTTGTTTATATAGTCTTCCAACTGGTGTGAATTTGAATCATTGTGTCTTTTGATATTTGAACAATTGTACCTTTTCATTTAAATGATAATATTAAACATTAAATAATATTATTTTTCCTTTTATCCTTTATTCATAATGCTCATGATTTAACTCTCTTAATCATGATTGTGTGTCGGTTCTTTTGTCTTCATGAGTTGATCACAAACATGGATTGACTCATTATATCGTACCCATGTTTCTGCTACGTTTTCATTTCACCAACAGATCATATTTGATATTTTATCGATTCTTTGTATTTGTTCTAGTGTTAATTCTCCGTCGAATTAAATCTGTATGAGGCACTTCCTTCAAACCATTTTCATATGACCATAGGCGCAAAACCACAGGCTTATTGATTTAAGCGCTGCCTCTTCTTTTTCCTTTTGTTTCTTTATTCCATACAACCACAGGTGGTGACCAGGTGCTAAGTTAAATAAGTGCTTGATCACTTATCAAGATCAGTGGTCATGTTTTAATCGCACGATGATATAAATGATTTTTGTTACTTCAGGACTTTGTCCTTCATGACTTCCAGCCTCTTTACAAATCTCTCAAATAAAAGATGTGTGTCCATAATATTCAACGATTGAGAACGGTCTTCGAAGTAGATCAACAGTAAGCATCACTTCATGGTTTACACTTATTCTATCCTTCCACTGTACTTGATCAACGGTCGATAATGATCTTGAATTAGATCAACGATTAGCATTAACTTCGACCTTCGACACTTCAGGTGATTTCTCCTTCACAGTCCTTCAATCTTTTAGAGTTCATTTCGCCAAAGTAGATCGGATGGTTGGATTTTATTTGCACGATGAACGGTTCTCGTTCATTTCAAAACTTTGGGACTTCAGGTATTTGGTGGTGGTGAAACTCCCAAAGTACAAACTCCCAAAGTGATGTAACTTGTTGACGTGACTTGTTGACATGGCACTGACTGAGTGGCTGCCACATGTCACTTAGATTCATGACTTACGCATACCTGAAATGCCAACTGTCCTTTGAAACTTGTCATCATCTGATTGCGCCATGTGTCCTTACTGACGTGGATCTCCTCATGTGGCACATGTTCTTCTCCTGGATCTAATAGTTATCCTAACTCTCGAAATGTATCTCAGATTGACGACTGAGAGTGACTTCAAAACTTCAGCCTTCGAGTGAACTCATATGTTCTGAATCCTTTTTCACCAAATTGGTCAGCGCCAAAGTTGACCATTATTCTAATCCAACGACCATCATGTATTGTCCATATCTGATGTTCCTCATTTAACCCAAAAAATATTAACTCAATACAACGGCTATCGGGAATTCGGGTATTCGGGGTCTCATTCCTTTTGCCTTGCTTATCCTATCCTTCTACTTTCCTTGATCCAATGGTCGGGATATTTCCCAAAGTGTTCCTTATATCAAAAGGCTTGCGTCTACTTCGAGACACTTTATGTCTTACCCTGTCCTTCCACTAAAATTGATCCAATGGTTGGGATACTTCCTGAAGTGTTCCTCATATCGAATGACTCGTCCACTTTCGGACTTCGGCCTTCAGGTAATCTTACCTGTTCTCAACCCTTTTCTTCTGAAGTGGTCAGCGTCGTAGTTGACCACTGCAACCTTGGCGCACTATAAATAGATCAATGGTCGAGGGGTTTTCTAGATCCGACAGTTGACGTTCACTTCGAGACTTCGGGGCTCCGACCTTCATCTTTTCTTATCCTATTCTTACACTCAACTTGATCCAATGGTTGAGAATGCTCTCGAAGTAGATCAATGATCAGGGATGATTGCAGGGTCCCAACTAGCACAACGTTTAAAACTATCGTTGAACTCTGCAATGGAAATTGCTCGTTGGTAGTGAAACTGATGCCAACTATAGATATATCAATGGGTGATGATGGACAATCTAGACTAATTGCGGGATTTGAATTAACACATTGTTTAATTCTCCCTTCGCACTCCACAATCAATCCCTTCCCTTGATTTGGTGCTTTCATATCCAACGGTCATGACTTGATCTGATCGTTGACTAGTCCTCCAACGGTCCTTCTCTTTGTAACTCCCAGATCTGACGATCCTGGTTTGTCCCGTGAGGATTTCGATCCCGATGGAATTTCTACAATGTGCTCTTCCTTTTGAGCTTTGATCTCTGCATACTATCTGGCATTTTCATTCTCTACTAAATGTTATATTGTTGACATCAATGAAAATTTCATCAATGATAACTCATCAATGACAATTCATCATAACAACTTATCATCACATCACAATGACATCGACTGTTGACATCAATGACAATATGTCCAAAACCACCAACATCACAAATTAAGAGGGAGAAGGTAGCTCCATCAGCAATGAGGTAGCCCCATCAGTAGTGCCATCTCAGAGGGAGCCAAATTTCAGAGGGAGTCAATGCTCAAGATCTAGTGGGGAGGATCAACCTCCCAGTACACTTCAAAGGAGATTAGACTTCAGAGGAGGTCAAAAGGTTCAGAGGGAGTAGATGGCTATGGAGATTGTATAGACTCAGAGGGAGTGCGATCTCAAAGAGAGTCAGTTGGCTCAAAGGGAGAGTCAACCATTTAGAGGGAGTTCCCCCTCAGGTTTAGGTGGGAGAGAGGCATCTTCCAAGACTAACAAATAGGTGTCATGAGTTAAGGAGGCCAAACAAGAGGTTTAGAGGCAAGAGGCTTCTAGGAAATGTGTTCCCTCCATGGAGGATTCAATTGTTTCAGTAGGTTTTTCTATAGTGATAGAGGAAGTAGCCAGACAAGAAGACTAGGAAGTAGGATTTGCTTCAGTCATAGAGGGAGCAGCCAGTGAGGCAGATTGTATAGTAGGTTTTTCTTTAGTGATAGAGGATGCATCCAATCAAGAGGATTGGACTAAAAATGAGGTAAGAGACCCATTTTCTACAGTGACAGAGGGAGCAACCATTCTGGAGGATTGGAGTGAAAATGAGGTAGGAGACCCATTTTCTATGGTGACAGGGCGAGCAACCAATCTAGAGGATTGGAGTGCAGATGAGGTAGTAGACCCAGTATGGAAAATAGATCTACTTATAATACTAGAGGTACATCCAGATAATGGTGGATGGGATACCTCCCTCGCTAAGAGGGAGTGTTGATTTTTGTAGCTTCGAGAGATATTCCCACAAGAGGTCAAGGTGTTAGGCATGTGGGAATCTTCGTTGGAACTAGATTAGTGTTTTGTTTCAGTGGGGAATCTTCGTTGGAACTAGATTAGTGTTTTGTTTTAGTGAAATCAGACTTGGGATGATGTTAGGGATTCATGGGTTTGGTGATGGTATTTGTGGTCTTGTGTTGGGGCTTCACACCCACAAATAAATCCTAATTTGATGTTGACTTGTGGAGGGGCTTCTATGTTGACACCTAGGACTTGTATATAAAGGAGAGAGGTCATTGTGACATTTTCACATTGTGGAAGAACAGAGTTAGCCTAAGTGAGTCTACACTCATGCTAGGAGTCTTGGTGATTTCAGCAAAGGGGAAAGTCTGCAAGGTGGTGGATTTGGCCCAGGAGAAAGGAAGTTGCAGAGAGAAAAGTGTATGGAAGTGTTTGTACAAGGTTTTTGTACATATACACAGCTTGTAGTGGGAAAAAGGGCATATATAAATGGGTTGCATGAGGGTGAATCCCATATGTACATGGTTTGACAATAAGGTGAATCGCCTATCAGCATTCGGGCAAGAGCAGGTCCGTACATGATGGCAGGTGACATCAATAGGTCGTACAGGTGATCTGCAGTAGATTTGTGGGTAGAGGATATTTCCAAGATATTTGTTAAGGTTTGGTTTTCTAATTTGTATGGTTATTGGAAGACAAGGTTGTCCTCATATTTGTTGATATTGTATTGGTTGAGAGGACTAGCTTTGTTCTCGGTTTTTTTGATATTGAGAGGACTGGTTTTGTCCTCGGGTTTGGAGAATTGGATAAAGTTACAGAACATAAATTGTGTGTCTCTTGTGTATTGATGATTCATCTCTGATCTTTGTGTTTCCGCTGCATATATTTCAAGTCAATCATTTTTAGAGTAAAATTGTTCAGTGCTAACAGCTAGGGTTTTACTATTAAGCTCACTAGGAAGCAATTTTCATATCTGAAAAGTAGTCACATAGAGTTGCATGTGAAAATTGAGAGTGAGAATAAAGAATATATAATATTTCTGATAATAATAAAGTGGAGGATGAAAATCATTTTCTCTTAGAATGCCTTCACTTTCTCTTAGAATACCTTGTCTATGCACACATTAGATCTCAATTTCAAAATATTTGTTACACTATTGATCTTCATAACTTGTTAAGTCATGAAAACCAAAGAGATCTAAGAAATTCTATATCCAATATTTTTGACCATAGAAATAAAATGTCAAAAACAAATCTTTTAATTGGGTTTAGCTCAGGTGGTTGGGAGGAATTGTTATCCTCCTCACCTAGCTTCAATTCCTGCAAGTGACATGTTGAGCTCATATGCGTATATTGTTGTAATGGCTTCGAGCCCTGTTTTTGACCAACCTTGTGCTATGAAGATTCTATGGTTTACTCTGGGTACCATCCTTGAAATGAGGGGAAGGGCATTGTCTAAACATTCTACATTTTGGTATTTTTCATCGGAATCTGGCAATATAAATTTGGGTGAAATCACAATTTTTCGTTGTTTATATTTCATTTTTGAATGCATAAATGGATTCAGTGTGCTGAAAAACCCTTGGGGCACTCAAATTATATAGACTTAACCACTCAAATATGCAGATCCAACAATTTCTAGTCGGATTTCAAGTACAATTAAATAGATAATATGGTGGGTTTTGTGAATTTGGAAAATGACATTTTATGGGTATTGGAATATGAAAGGTAGTGGGCCTCCTAGTAACATAATTGTTGATAGTTTCTACAACTTTAAAATCTCATCTCCTTCACTATGTATCTCAAGGAATGTGTTTAACTACTTTACCTAATTGTCCAACTTTTCAATATCGAGTTCTCCATCAAATTGAGCAACCTTCACTTTTTCCTCCACCTTAAACAGATTTGGCATGCCTGGCAGAATCACTAAAATGTGGCTTCCTAGAAAATTCATGTTGAATGTGTTTCCATGTTCACCATACAGTTTTGTTGCAATTTATAGACTTACCTATCAATTCCCGTGTTTCTTCCTAGTGTTAGTTTATGTATCCTCAACTATTGTTTCTAGCACAAAATTTCCCTTTATCCTTCCATAACTTGGAAATCTAGAATTTATTGGTTTCACTCATAAGAAATGTGGTATATTGGTCTTAAGGGACAAACTGCAAGAAAAGAAAAGTGGTATGAGATGATCCGGATTACAAGCAAGTTCCCTCATCTATCCTTGGCATATTTTGGGGAACAAAATCCTCGCAGTGGGGAGGTGTGATCCCCATTGGGAGGCTTTTGGTCCCCAAAATCTGTCGGAGAGAAGTTGAAGCATTGGGGATTCTTGACCTTCCATCTATCTTCCTAGTCGACTCAACATTCTATATCATGTTTCCCCACAATAAGAGAGGGGTTCTTTGGCTATGAATAAGGTAGAGATAGGTTTCCTAGATGTCACCGAGGAGCATAGAAATGAACCAAAGAGCATATAACTTTCCCATTGTTGAATAATAAAGATCTTGGCCGAAGCCAAAAGAATGTTGGTTTTCCCGTTTGGGTTTCCAAGGTAAATTATAAGTTTATGTGTGATGATTGTTGTGGTTGTGTTTGTTTATGAATGGTAAATTTTGTGCACTATAATATAATGGTCGTATGTGTATGTTTTAGTGATGAGAACTTTGTTTCATTTGGGTTGAGTTCTTTTCATGTGAATATGGTTCTCGTGGATCAATAAACCAGACTAACAACTCTTTAACCATAGCCGCGCATTGACTTTTGAGTTGGAAATCAACGACCATCCTACTCAAGCCATTTCTATTTCATTGGGGGTTTCTAATTTTTTTTTTAGAGTCATTGGGCACATTCTCAACTTGCTGGGGCATTTTCCTTTTCCCATAAATCATACACAACTTATCTTTAATCATATTATGTTACATGACAAGGTTGGCTCAAAACCTAACATGACAACTTTTAATCATATTATGTTACTATTGCAAGACATCATTTTAATCCTTCTATGCAATGAGACCTTCACTTCTATAATCCTTGCAACAAACATTCAAATAATCAAGAGCGACCAATCTTAAATGATGTATCCTTTTCACCATATCACTACACTCATTTATGTAATGAGACTTAAATAGTTGGGTCAAATTAATTAGTCTCACTACTAGTGATTAACAATTATCATGAACATCAACATCACCACAAACTCTTAAATCTTAACAGATATCATACTTTATAAATTAATTGAACACATAAACATTATATTTTATCAGTTTTTTGAACACATAAATTGAAATAAATCCACTGAGTGGATTAAAAACAAAATAAAATCTAGAATAACAAAATGAGTATACTGACGAGATACAGTAAAACCATAACCCATTAATCTTCAAATCCACGGGGACTCCACACACCGTGAGATGTTTAATGGAGGAGTTTTCTTGACCACAGATGATTGTCTTTCCATAGCCAAGGCCCCCACGTAGACCGAACTCCAACCAAGACAACATTCAACAAGAATTGGGTGTGTCGTTTGACAACATTACAACCGAAGCACCCCAGAGATAGTCCTCCTCAGAAGCACCCCGACGATAGTAGTGCGGGGAGATTATTCCACACCAATGTCATTGATTTTGCGACCTTCTAGAATGGCGAGGACATCCCTGGCAGCCATGTCTAGGTCGAGTCTTCCTCTGATGAGAGTTGTAACAAAAACTACTAAATTAGCTACGCATGTAATTCCTAAAGAAGGAAAATTATTAACAAATCCCGTTACACCTTTGCCTATTTCAAATTGTGTTAAAAAAAAACTTACTGACCAGGCCAACCTACAAAACAAGTGTATGATCAACAATTACATGATGCCTTGGATTCCTCGCCAACCCCGAAAGAAAATGAAGGGAAGTGTAACCACCGTGCCATAAACACAAAATTGTATACCTCTTCCTGATCTCTTTTCTGCTGCAAACATTTACATAACAATATCGTGTATTTGTAGAGCACATCTCATATCATTTGGCTTAACATTAAAGTTTTCAACCATCAAATTCCATTCCTCCCCCTTTACTTTACATTATCTTATTCTTTAATAGGGTCCAACATAAGCTTATCAATAATGTTGTCTAGTGCATCTAATTCCATTATTTTCTTCTTACTTTTATGTTTTTTTAGATTTTACTCAAGCTTAATCACAACATTTCTTAACATCTAATTTTATTCTTTTATTTTTATATTAATTTCACTAATTTCTTTGGTTGCATTTTTTTTTCTGATTTGTTTTTATTTTTACTTTTACATATTATCACTAAAATCTAAATATCTATATTTTTTTTTTGAAGTTCAACATAAACTTATCAATAAATTTCCCAACCTAAACTTATCCATAAATGGAAAATATCTAATTCCAATATTCTACCTTTATTTTTATTTTTATTTTTTTATATACAAATTTAACAATGAAGTTTAAAAATATTTAATTCCATTTTTTTTTAATTTAATCTTATTTTTTAATTATTTTTTTCTTA
>JZKD02S2222751.1:709438-720773 GCA_000966675.3 Picea glauca | reverse complement strand
AATAGCAGTGGGGTCTGCGTCGATGATCTGTCTTTTACCAGTATTTTCAGAATCAGATTCTGAATCAGGGTTCGGCTCCTTGTCTTTGATATCGGCCACCAATGACTGTTTTGAAAGACATTCATCGATGTTGTGCCAGGGGCTTTTGTGGAAATTGCACCATTTTTCAGTGTCCTTCTTTGTCTTCTCGTGACCCTTCTTTTCCTGTGGCTTGGACTAGTTTTCGAGAGACTATTTGTTAAGGCTGTCTTTTTCATACTTTGGTTTTGTGGATTTGCAGACCCAAACTCCCGTTTGTTTTGGTGCTTAAATTTTTTCTCGATTTTAACAGCATATCGATAGGCAGCACCGAGTGATGAGATGTCCAGAAAATCCATTTCAATTTGGATGTATCTGTGTAGAGCCCCATGGTATTTCAGAACCAAATTTCGTTTAGAGTCTTTGATACCCAGCTTGGTGCACAAGGTATGGAAGCTATTGGTGAACTCTAGAACTGATTGGCCCCTCTCTTGTCGCAGTGTGGTCCATCTCATGTACTGGTCCTCATACTTGTCAATAGGGTAGTACTGTTCCTTTACCGCATCCACAAAAAAATCCCAAGTGGGCTCAGCCCCATATATTCCAGAATCCTCTGTGGAACTCTGCTCCCAGTAAGTTTCCCACCAACGTTTGACATGGGGGAGAGCCTTAAGGAGTGAGAAGGTGATCTTTTCCTTGTCTGAAAAATTATGAACAGAGAAATAACCTTCTAGCAGATTTAACCATTTATCTAGGGCATCCACATCTATCTGTCCTTCAAATACAGGAATATCAAAATTAACTTGTACCTTGAAAGGCGAGGTGCCTCCAAAGTGGTCGCTTGATGAAGATGCGCCTGATGCTATTGGCAGACGTTGAAGAACGTGGGAAAAATTCTCCATCATTTAGTCCCTCTGTTGCATGAGAGCTTGCTCAAGCAACAGATTGATAGGATCATCTGCTCCGTCGTTTTTCTTTTCTTCTGCCCTTGAGGGTTTCTTGGGTGTGCGAGAGCGATTGTCTTCAAGAGAGACAAGCTCAAGACCCAACTTTCTATACTCGGACCTCATCGGGGACATGCACTGAAAAATGATCAAGAGCAGCCTGCTCTGATACCACTGATCCGGATTATTTTCGGCATGAAATGAGAGCGGAGATATAATAAAGAAATGCACAGAGATATCGCATATATCCAGTAATATAACAAAAATATATCAGAGATGCAACCATAAACACAGAGATACAGTAATACACGAATTCTATTAATGAAAGAAATGTACAGAGACTATAAAATACAGAGTGAAAGACTCGCTAGAATGGTGGTAGCTTATCTCTGAGAAGAGATGTGATGGCTACTCGCATCGGTGAGAAGATCCTTACAATGAGGCTCTGAAGGCCTTTTTACAATAAGCAGTAATGCCAAAAACCCTAGACATCCAAAAACCTAACCTTGGAAGATGAAGCGCCAAAAGTCATGTGGGTCCCGTTTCGGTAAGTTGGTGCATCAACTTCCTAGGGTCGTAACTTTTGCATACGATCTCCGTTTTAGGTGTATGATCCATGTTGCTCCCCATTTTCTCAAAAAACATCGTTTAGGGCCTCAAAATGGCCCCGAAAGTTAAAAACTACTAAAAATAGTAAATTACCAAAATTGCCAGAAACATGGTTTGGGCCAGTTGGAGAAGGTGGGCGGCCACCGATATCCATCTAGATCAGCTCATCAGCTAGCCTGTGATGAATAAAATTATGGGTGCTACCACTATTAATTAATACCACAAATGACCTATGTTTAATGTATCCTTTGATCTTTAATGTCTTTGGGGACAAAATACCTGAGAGTGCATGAAGCGAGATGACTGGTTCCACGGATTCCATCGGCGTGACAACTGGATCTTTGATAGGATCACTTGGTTGAGCCACCTCTTGGTTTGAAACCTCATATGATGGGATATCGTCATAGGAAGAGGAAGCTGAGGCATCAATCTGGAAGAACTTTTGTTCTCGACATTTATGTCCGAGTGCATACTTTTCATCAAAAAAGTAGCAAAGGCCTTGCTTATGATGTTCTATCATTTCGGAGGGAAAGACCTTTTGAACATTCAAAGTTTGGGTCGGAGCAAGGGTAACCCTTGGTCGAGGATGGTTGGTAAATGGACCCTTTAGGGATGGTGCTTGGAGGATGGTCTCTGCTTCCATAGCTAATTGACATGCCTGCAACCATGTAGTAGGATGATGCATGTTCACATGAGCCTTGATAGCTTCTTTTAAACCACTGATAAAACATTCCAGGTAGAATTCATCTGATAAACCCTCAATACAGATAGCCAATTGTTTAAATGTTGTGATGAATTCTGTGACAGAGCCAGTTTGGTGTAGCTTAGTGAGTCATCCAAAAAATTTTGATTCCTGATCAAAATGGGCACAAACAAATTTGGAGATCATGTTCCAGTTGGGATGTACTAGATAACATTTCTTATGCCATTGCCACCATTGTCAGCGTTCTTGATCCAAGTACAAAACCCCTACATCGAGTTTGGTATCATCATCTCGAATATCATGAAGGGAGAAGTATTGTTCCATTTGAGAAACCCACCTGGTTGGGTTGGAACCATCAAATATATGCATGTCAACTTTGGGCACCTTAGTGCAAGAAGGTGGAGAACCCTCAGTGGAGCAGGAGGACTGAGTATGTTCATAATGAGAAGAGTGAAGTTCTTCTGGGTTTGGCTCAATATTCTTACCCATAAAGAGTTGCACAAATATTTTGACTTGATCGTCAAGGGATGTGCTAAATTCATTGAGGAGGGAAGTCATGTTGTCTGCAATTTTTTGTTCTAGGTGGGACATTTTATCCTTCAAGGTGTCTTGGGACTGAGAGTGAGTGGTAGGCATGGTGAAGGCTTAGGTAGAAACATAGGTGTTGGGAGGGGAAACAAATGGGCTTAAAAATGATAGGTACCTAGTTGATCACAATAAAGAGAGGAATCCAATGGGATAGGTTTTAGGAAAGGTGTCCCAGAGGGGGTTGGGTCCGGAGGAAAAAAAAGGGCTTAAAATTGAAGGGTACCACTACGATCAGAATGAAGAGAAGAATGCGATGGGATAGGTCACAAAAAAGGGTGTTAATAGGCCCATAAATTTTTTTTACTCCAAATTTATACTCCAAAATGAATAATACTGCAGAGGCAAAATGCCCAAATTATTAATAGGACAAAAGATGTAGTAATTTTGCAACCCCAAGGCAGATGGAAAGGTTGCACTGCAATGGATCTTGTCTTTTCTTTGTCTGTTTTGTTCCCAAGGGTTACTGTTTTCAGGGAATCTACAGTCAAGGTTTTTGCCTGTGCTATAACTCTCTTATATACGTGCAAGGTCCAACAATAGTACCCGGCCCAATATCTCAGGGCACCAACTAAGGAGGCTAGACCATACCCTTATCTGTACTACTCGACTACCCAAGTACTAGAGAGTCACTTTCTGAGTGTTTTTCTCGATGACACTATAGCAGTTAGGAGGCTAGTCAGTTTATCTACAAAGGGCTTCAGGATTCCTAGGTTGATCTATATATAGGTGTTGTCTGATGCACTACCACTCAAAGGGGTACCAACAAGGGTTATAAGGGTGGCCAACAAATGTGTGCTTAAAATCCACTTGTGTTTCCTGCGTGTATGACTCCCTGACCGTGGGTTTATGCACATAACAACAAATATTTGTAGCCTAAATATGCCAGAATACATATCTACCCTGGAAAAAAAAATTAACCCACAAGTCTTGCCCTGGAAAGAGCTATGATACCACTTGCAATATTCTTGATATAATATATTATGCAGAACAAAAAATATCTAGCAAGCAATAATAGAATAATAATGATATATCCAGAAAAATATCAGATGAACACTAGAATAGCATCAGAATAATCACCAGGAAGAGAAACTTTATTATGATAGCAATGTTCACTTGCCTCTTAGAGGGGGAAACCTGCAGTAGAGAAAAGCTCTATTACAATAATATCCAAGAAAAAATATCCAATACCTCCTACTCTTATGATCCATATTATGTTCAGAATGAAATGAAAGCAGAGATATTATAATGAAACACTCATGAAAATTGCCAGAAACTAAGAAATACAACAATACTTGATTTCTATTAATGAAAGAATTGTAAAGAGACTATAAATACAAAGTGCAAGACTCGTCAGAATGGTGGCAACTTTATTTCTAAGAAGAGATGTGACGACTACGCTCATTCACCAGAAGATGATTATAATGAGGCTCTAAAGGCCTTTTTATGTTAAACAGGAATGACAAAACCCTAGACATCCAAAAACCTAACCTTAGGAGATGAAACACCAAAATTCATGTGGGCCCCATTTGGGTAAGTTAGTACATTAACTTCTTGGGGTCGTAACTTTTGCATACAATCTCTGTTTTAGGCACATGATAGCCCATTGGAAAGGTCTTTTTGAGAACTACGCATTACACCATAAAACTCAAACTCTGTCTACAGTTTGACTTTGGTGAGACAAAATAACATTGTTTAGGGCCCCAAAACATCCCTGGAAGTACAACAAGATGTGTTGACATGAAAATATACAAAATGAGCTATTTGGATTAGATGGGAGGCCACCAATATCCACCCGGAAGATGTGTAGGGCTCCATAAATCCCCGAAAGTGTAGAACCCACAATTAAAAAGAAGTACAGAATAATGTGATGAACTAAAAACTGACAAAAGGAGCCAGTTGGAACAGGTGGGTGGCCACCAATATCCACCTGGATCAATCCTCCCCCCTTAGGAATAAATGGTCTCCATTGCGTTGAGTGCCCAAGGAAGAGAGGAAATCATTTTCTGAATCTAAATCTTGGTGAGATGCATGCTTTGTTGGAGAAGTTATGTTTCTTGGTCTTTGGAAGACTGTCACAAGCCTGTTGTTGGCAAGGTTGAATATGCTCCACCAATTTGTTGTCTCTGGGTTTGACAGGGCATTGTGTAGGCACCATTGTAGGTAAAGAAACAATCTATTTTTGTTAGAGAGAAGGTGTTGAGGATGCAGTGGTTGTAGCAGTCTTTTGTGCATCCTTTGAACGGACTGTGAAGAGGATGAATTTTTCAATATGAGAGATTATTTTGCGGCATTGTTTTGGTGGAGCAGTAGTTGGAACTACATCTAGTATCCTATAGAGCTGACCTCCCAAAGTAATAATGACACTACGGGATCTAGACTCATAGACATCATGAATTCTCCACATATATGGTTGGCCCAAAACCACATCACATACATCAAGAGGGGCAACATCACACATTACCTCATCCTTGAAGGGATGGATGCCATAGGACAGGCGACACTGTTGGCTGACACGGAGATCTCGTTCTTGGTGAAGCCACCCGATGTTGCATGGTTGTGGGTGTGGTGTTGTCGACAACCCCAACTATTTTACAACCTTAGCTGAGATGAGGTTCTTCTGGCTATCATTATCAACAATGAAATGCAATGGGGTCCCCTTCACCCACATCTGTGAATGGAAGAGGTGCTCCCCCTCTTCAGGATCTATTGATTCTTCTGGTTGAATTGTTGTGGTCGTGATAGTGGCAGTGGGGTCTATGTCGATGATTTGTCTATTTTCAGTATTTTCTGGATCATATTCTGAATCAGGGTTCAGCTTCGTGTCTTTGACCTCAACTATCAATGACTATTTCAAGTGACATTCATCAGTGTTGTGCCATGGGATTTTGTGGAAGTCACACTAGTTCCTAGTGTCATTCTTCATCTTTCCTTTACCCTTCTTATCCTGTGTCTTGGACTGGTTGTCTGGAGGTTGTTGTTTAGGGTTGTCCTTACATGCTTTGGTTGTAGCATATTTGCAGACCCAAATTCCCATTTGTTCTGGTGCCTAAATTTCTGCTCAATTTTGAAAGCATATCGATAGGTAGCTCCTAATGATGAGATGTTTAGGAAATCCATTTCGGTTTAGATGTACCTATGTAGAGCCCCATGATATTTCAGAACTAGGTGTCGCTCGGAGTCTTTGATACCCAGCTTGGTGCACAAGGTATGGAAAGTATTTGTGAACTCTGACACTGTTTGGCTCTTCTCTTTCCCCAGTGTGGTCTATCTCATGTATTGGTCTTCATAGTTATCAACAAGATAGTAATTTTCTTTGAACGCATCCACAAAACAATCCCAAGTGGGATCGGCCCCATATATTCCATATTCCTCTGTGGAAATTTTCTCCCAGTAATTTTCCCACCAATGTGTGACATGGGGGAGAGCCTTAAGGAGTGAGAAGGTGATTTTTTCCCTGTCGGAAAAATTTTGAATAGAGAAATAACCTTTTAATAAATTTAACCATTTTTCTAGGGAATCCACATCTATCTGACCTTCAAATATGGGAATATCAAAATTAACTTGTATCTTGAAGGGAGAGGTTCCTCCAAAATGGTCGCTTGATGAAGATGCGCATGTTGCTATTGGTAGACATTGAAGGATGTGTGCAAAATTCTCCATCATTTCGTGCCTCTGTCATGCAAGAGCTAGCTCAAGCAACGGGTTAATAGAATCTTCTGCTCCACCATTTTTCTTTTCTGTCGCCATCGAGGGTTTCTTGGGCGTGCAAGAGTGATTTTCCTCAAGAGAGACAAGCTTGAGACCCCACTGGCTATACTCAGACCTCGTCGGGGACATGCGCTGAAAACGATCATGAGAAACATGCTCTGATACCACTGATCCAGATTATGTTCAGAACAAAATGAAAGCAAATATATTACAATGAAACACTCATGAAAATTTCCAGAAATAGAGAAATACAACAATACTTCATTTCTATTAATGAAAGAATTGTAAAGAGACTGTAAAATACAGAGTGCAATACTCACTAGAATGGTGGTAGCTTTATCTCTAAGAAGAGATGTGATGGCTATGGTCATTCGCCAAAAGATAATTACAATGAGGCTCTGAAGGACTTTTTATGTTAAACAGGAATGCCAAAACCCTAGACATCCAAAAACCTAACCCTAGGAGATGAAACACCAAAAGTCATGTGGACCTCGTTTGGGTAAGTTAGTACATTAACTTCCCGACGTCATAACTTTTGCATACGATCTTAGTTTTAGGCACATGATAGCCCATTGGAAAGGTCTTTTCAATAACTACGCATTACGCTATCAAAATCTGAGTCTGTCTATAGTTTGACTGTGGCGAGCCAAAATATCACTGTTTAGGGCCCCAAAATGGCCCTGGAAGTACAACAATATGTGTTGACATGAAAACATACAAAATAATCCAATTGGATTATATGGGAAGCCACTAATATCCACCTGGAATATGTGTAGGGCTCTAGACAACCCTAGAAGTGTAGAACCCACAACTACAAAGAATTACAGAAGAATGTGTTGAACTAAAAAATGACAAAAGGAGCCAATTGGAACAAGTGGGTGGCCACCAATATCCACCTCGATAATCTTATTTATACTAGTTCTACCTTCTAAAGAAACTTATAGAGGAATATCTTTCTAGAAGTGAAAGCTTCTATTATGTCATCTTACATTGACTTATTCTTATTTATTTATTAGGCCTTATTAATTAACGTCAACCTTTATTAAATATAAAACATATCATATTAACTAATGACCCATGGAAAGGGATTAGGATCGGATCCTAACATAGTTTCGAGGCAACAATTTTCTAGAATTTTATTATAACAGTAATATGGTAGCTTAAGATCGAAGAGATAAACCCAAGAAAGAATGAATGTGAATAATGATTTGCATGCCAAAAATCATGGAGTATATTTGCATGCAGATGAGAAATGACATGTCTTCATGGGAAGTATATGCATCCCCTCTATTATAACTAAACACAAACATTACAAAATCCTAATTAAGTAGAGTTAAAGACTTGGACTTATCAATAAAATAATGGTATCTTCATTTAGCCCCCTTTCTTCCCCCTTTTGTGGAGTCATGTCCCCCCATTATATTGTCCTTTTACTTCTATAAATCTCATGATATATTTTTATTATCATAATTCAATGTACAATTTTACATATTAAATAGTTAATCTTTTATTCATTCATTATATACATAAACAATACTAATTTCATAATCAAAACTAAGGTATTACATATGAAGATGAAATAGTTATAGAGTAGTTCAAGAGGGGAGAGGGGGTGGGAGATAGAGGTTGTGGGAAAAACCTACCACAAGTGGTTCTACGTGGTTGATCCAATTCTAGAGTATTTATCTAGGGTGAATGGATAATCATCCCTTTAGGGATACTCCTTATTTTAGTGAGACTCTTGTATTCTTGACATTTAGGGAGATAAGGGGAGATGCCTAACCTTCTAAGTCTTTCCTTACCTTAACTTAAAGGAAGGGTGTTCTTTATTTATATAGTTTATCCACATATCTATTCTTATTAATTTACAAACAATTTTATATTTTTTAATTAATTATTTTGAAAAATCAAAATTTTAAAATTTTTACCTAATAAATATCTAAATTTGTTACATTTAATTTTAGTAATATTAGATGTTAAAAATATATATAAATTATAAACATAACATTAAAATAAACTAAATTTAAAAGAAAATAAAAAATATATAAATTCTCTTTTAATAAATTTAGGATGTTTATGCTTCAAAAATTAGCACAATATGCTTGATATATTAACCTTCCAAATCAAAGAGCACCTTGTAATATTTGTTTTCCTTTTGTGATCTAGATTTATGAGCAAAATGAAATGAATAACAAATTGAGTACCATAACACATAGATACAGAGAACAACAACATATATCCAGTGAACAATAACTTCTATTGAATAAATAAAATATGATGAAACTGTAGAACTGTAGAACTGAAACAACTTGCTCGAATGGTGGTAGCTATATATGAGAAGAGATGTGGCATCCATTTGAGTAGAATGATTACAATGAGGCTCCAGAGGCATTTTTAACATTACTCATGAATCCCAAAATCCTAGACATCCAAAAACCTAACCCTGGGAGTTGAAATGCAAAAAGTTATGTGGGCCTCGATGGGTAAGTTGGTGCCTCAACTTCCCAGGGTTGTAACTTGCATACGACCTCCATTTTAGGTGTGTGATAGCATATTGGAAATGTATTTTTGAGAACTACACATTATGCCGTCAAACTTTGACTCCATCTACAGTTTGACTGTGACAAGCCCAAAAAACACTGTTTAGGGCCCCAAAATGGCCCTGGAAGTACAAAAAGATGTATTGACATGAAAACTTCCAAAATAAGCTAGTTGGATTAGGCGGGTGACCACCAATATCCACCTAGAAGATGTGTAGGGATTCAGACAACCCCGAAAGTGTAGAACCCACAATTACAAACAAGTACATAAGAACATGTTGAACTAAAAACTGTCAAGAGGAGCCAGTTGGAATAGGTGGGTGGCCACCAATATCCACCTAGATCAATCATCCCCCCTTAGGAATCAATGGTCTCCATTGCATTGAGTGCCCCTATTAGGTGAGGAAAATTTTGCTGAATTTGGCCTCGGATGAGCCACTTGCCTTGGTGTAGGAGTTGCTCTACCTTGACAACCCGATAAAGCTAGATCCTCTATTGGCGAGTTCCCTTGACCTGTGTGTCCACTATCTGATCAGTGGATGCATGTTCTATGCAGTAAGGGTTGAGATTTGTTGGTGTCAATTGTTCTGTGATCTCTGAGATGTCAAATAATGGTGAGAAATATGGCCAAAGGAGGTCCACATTGAACACTAGGTGCAATACAAGGAAGTGTAGAGTGTTGAGCTCAAAATCATTGCAACCCACAACCTTGGTGATAGTGTAAGGCCCATAGCGAAGTGGGTGGAGGTTCCAATGGGGCCCCATAAGGAGCTCTTTCTTCAAATGTAACCATACCTTGTCTCCCACCTGAAACCGGTGCGGTACCCGGTGTTGATCATGGCACTTCTTGTACTTAGCATTGGCTTTCTACAAAATCTCATGGACCTGTTGGCGGATGTGCTGAATCCGCTCAATGAATATGGTGGCTTTGTCAGCCTCAAATTGAACATGGGAAGATTTTGCATGTGTGGTTGCAAGAGGTAGTGCAACATCAATGGGACCCAAGGGTTGGAATCCTAGCCCCACCTGAAATGGGGTATGGTCAATGGAGCTATGGAGAGCCCTGTTGTAGTTGTGCTAAACATAAGGAAGATTCTCATCCCATGTACGTAGATTCTTAGAGTTGTACATGCACATGATGTGCACAATCATCTGATTGACTACCTCTATCTGGCCATTAGTTTGAGGGTGGAAGGTAGTGGATTTAGTGACCTTGGTGTCCAATAGAGACCAGAGATTTGACCAAAATGTGTTGAGGAACGTGTTGTCCTGATCTGAGGTGATGGTCTATGGTATCCCAAAATGGACCCATGCCCATTCGAAGAAGATCTTGGCAGTATCTATTGTTGTGATGCTCTTCTTGTAGGATGTGATAATGGCCATATTCGAAAATCGATCAACCACCACAGATACACAATCATTTCCATGCTTTGTGGATGGAAGGCCAGACATGTAATCCATTGAGATGGATTACCAAGGCCTCTCGGGAGTAGGAAGTGTTAAACTATGAGATTGATTTCTTATGCGGATTAATTATTTTATTTTCATCAACACTTTGATTCCATCTTAATACACTTCAACAATACCAAATCATAATCGAATAACAATAACTATGTAGATAAGTAAGCATGCACATCAACAACACATATACCCTGGGGAAACCTTGTATAGGGAGAAAAACCCCTACAAATGATATTCCTTTATTGCATTAATAATCTAATATCACTTACAAGTATCCACCATGAATGTTCTTCTCTTAAAGAGCTTGCCAAGATGACTCTGACCTGAAAAAGACCTAAAATACCTTGCTAAAATACACCTTTGATATGTTGCCTCTATTGTTGATATATAACACTGATATGATGCTTTGGTATGTTGACTCTTTATCACTGATATGTTCCCCTATTGCTTCTCCCTTAACCTGCATATCAAAACTGTGTTGAAGAGAGGGTTCGACCTCTACTTACATAGGCTGAAGAGGGGAAGAGGAGAGGCTCGAAATAGTAACATGTTTGCATGAGTTAATCATAACTCAGCTTCATACTTTAGTTTGAAATTAGAACTAGAATTGAGACTGGTTACAACTCAACATTACACTTTAGTTCGAAAATAGAACTAGAATTAAGACTTCAGTTGCAACTCAACATTACACTTTAGTTCTAAAATAGAACTAGACTTAAGACTTCAGTTACAACTCAACATTACACTTTAGTTCTAAAATAGAA
>JZKD02S2222751.1:670747-700285 GCA_000966675.3 Picea glauca | reverse complement strand
CCATTTACTGCGCAATGTACTACGCGGTGGGTAGTCGACTATCCTTGTATAGCTTTAGCCAGCTCCCGTTGATCATTCCTATGAGGTCTGTGCCTACTAGATCTTTCAACTATACAGCTCCTCCGTCCGTGACAACTTTTACCTCGTATGGTCCTAGCCAATGCATTCTCAGCTTCCCTGGGTGCTACAATGCTTTACTATCGTAGAGAAATACTAGATCTCCTTCCTTGAACATATTTCTCCTAATGTGGCGGTCTTGCCATGCTTTTTATCTCTCTTTTTGTACTTGTTGATGGAATCTTGCCAAGATTCAGTCTTCCTCCATTGACAGTAATTGATCCAGTCGTTCCTGGATTGTGCCTCATTCTTTCATTTGTGTGATAGATGCTACACGTAGAATAGGTATTAGAAATTCTAACGACACTATTGCTTCTTGACCATAGACCAATTTAAATGGTGTGTGACCTGTCAACCTTTTGCATGTGGTTCTATGCTCCCATAGTACTATTGGTACCTTGAGATTCCAATCGTCCCTATTGATGTTACATATCTTCGTTAGGGCGTTCTCTAGAATTTTGTTGAAGGCTTCTACCGTGCCATTAGCCTGTGGGTGATACAGTGTTCTTTTTTGGTGATGAACTTCAAACTCTTCAAGCATCACTTGGATGGTGTTGTTGATGAAGTGTGTTCCTTGGTCTCTCATCAAAATTCTTGGGCACCCAAATCTAGTAATTACCTGTTCGAAAAGGAAGTGCGTAGTTGTCTCTGTGCTGCAATATTTTACTGGTGCGGCTTCCGCCCATATCGTTAAATATTTCTTCATAGTGATAATATATCTCGCCCCTGTTCTCTTGGAAGGTGGGTTAATGGGTCCCACAAAGTCTATTACCCATTTGTCAAATGCCTGAAGTGTCACTTGTGGTCATAGTGGCATCTCGTCCCTTCTATTGGGTTTGTCGACCTGTTGACAGACATCACATTGCTGACAATATTCTTTCAAATCTCTATGTATCATTGGCCACCATAATCCTGCATGTAGTACCTTCTGCATGGTAGCTTTTCCTGCATATTTCCCTCCTGCTATTCCTTCGTGGGATTCTGCTAAAATTCTTGGTCGTTCATGGTCTAGTATGTATCTTCGTAAGATGTTATCTGTGCCCATTTTATATAGATTCCCTACGATCAATTGATAGTTGACTGCGCAGACTACCAGGTTCTTCTTCTACATGGTGGTATATCCTTGCGACGCAGTACCTGTGCTCAAGTATTGGATGATCTATGCGAAGTAATCATCAACGATCTGTACTGAGAAGAGTTGTGCATCTGGAAAGTTGTCTTCCAAATTCATTGGTTCCTCTCCGTTTGTGACCCTCGATAGGTGGTCAGGCCCTACATTCAGTTTCCCTGGTTTGACTATTACCTCGAAGTCAAATTCTTGAAATAGCAGTAACCATCGACAAATTCTCCCCCCCCCCCAACACTAGCTTGTTAACTAGGTATTTCAGGGCTGAGTCATCTGTAAACATCTTAAAGTGTTTTCCCAATAGGTAATGCCTGTATTTCTGTAGTGCGTAAACCATAGCTAAGCCTTCTCTTTCCGTCATGTTATGATTATGCTCTGATTCTGATAATTTCCTACTTGCAAACACTACCGGATGATCCAAGTCTCCTACTCCTGGTTGCACTAAAATAGATCCAAGTGCTATGGCTGATGCATCTACATGTACATGGAATGTCTTCTCCCAGTCTGGAAAGACCAATATTGGTGCGGTGACCATCTTTTCCTTTAGAGTATCCAAATTTTGTTGGCACTCATCGTTCCATTGATACTTGGTATCCTTTCTTAACAGTTTTTTCATAGGCGTTGTAATCTATGTGTAGCCTTTGATGAATTTCCTGTAATATCCCGTATGTCCTAACATTGCTCTTAGTTGGTGGACCGTTTTTGGTGCTGGTAGGTTAAAAATGACTGTGATTTTGGCCGGATCCACTAATAAACCCTGTTTTCATACTATGTGTCCAAGTAGTATCCCAAATGGTGTTCCAAATATGAATTTCTTAATATTCAGTGATATTTGGCACTCTCTGCATCATTCTAACATCAAGCATAAAAATTCCACATGGTTTTTTAACAGGCTATAAATCGTCCAATCATCCAGGTATACTTCAAGAAATTGGTGGATGAATTCTTTAAATGCTGCGATGACCACTCTGGAGAATATCACAGGTGCATTCTTCAGTCCGAACGGCATGGCTGTGTACTGATAAGATCCCCATTCTGTCACAAATGTGGTCTTGTGTCTATCCTCTTGTGCTATCTTAATCTGATGATATCCCGAGAATCCATCGGTGAATGAATAGGCTTCGTGTCCTCCTACATTCTAGAGTACTTCATCCTTGAATGGTGTGGGGAATGGATCGTGTAAGCAGGCATCATTCAAATTCCTCAAGTCGACTCATATCCTGATCCCTTTTCCCTGTTTCTTGTCCTGTACTACCATCAGGCTTATCCATTATGATTCTTTGACTGGTTTGATGATGCCAGCCTCGAGCATCATCTCGATCTCATCTTTAAATTTTTGTTTGTAGATGGGGCTCACTCTGTATGGTCCTTGCTTAGTGGGTCTTGCATCAGGTCTGAGTGGTATCTTCATTTCTCCTTGTTAGCACTGGAAGTCGCTCCTGGATTGCTAGTAGGAGCAGAGCTCGACGCCCTTTATTTTTATGTCACGATTTGTTTATAGATGGGATGACCGAATGGAAGCCAACTCAAAACGATATCATTTCAACTTCAAAACTAGGCCAGGCATGCATAGGTGAGTGAGGTATTATATAAACTTCAGACAGTGAGTTGTAGTAAAGGGTGAACAGACGGAAGACTTATATGGAAAGAGTGCGAAGGTCTGTTACAAACGATAGGTTCCTAACAGACTGTAGAAGAAGGAATCCAAACGCAAGGTCTTCTTGCATTTAAATACAGAAAACCAGAGAATACAATAATGCAACGATAAATCATTTATCATAACAGAACTGCAATAATTTGCGCAACTCAGTCAATCACGAACACTCTAAGCATGAGACGAAAATTAGATGGAGCGAGAAAAATTGTCTGTCATAAACAAGATATCTCAAATACAGATGCATATCCAACAAACTAGGATGTCTGTTAAACTTTATAGTAGGGAGCTCTGCTCTACCATCGATCCTTTACAAAATGGTGAAAATGCCTACATATACTTGGAACTAACTCAGGCGCTGAAGGCGCGATCATATCATGAATTCAATGCTTGACGTTGAGGAGCTTCTCTATCAGGATGGGTTGTCAGTCTGCCTCAATCAAATTTGTCCTCTTCTCCCCTGTCATACACCTTCTTAATTCAGTATGGCTCGCGCCAGGGGGTAACTGAGGCCTTTGAATATTGAACTGGTGTGTGCAGGTTCCTCTGGCGAATTTAAGACTCGGTGTGACCTTCCTGAAGAGAACCGGTACAGGGGACCTTTCCCGGTAGACTTTCGGCAGGGATCTCCATACTCTGCAATAAATGAGTGATGCGAGGCTTCACCCACCCTCTTTCTCCTTTTCTGCTAAGCCGAAGCAACTCTTTATATCCCTGAGTGGAATCCCTGATGAAAACCCGACCTAGTCCATAGGTCTCTTCTTCTTTCCTCACGGTCTCCTGTTCTTCACCATGACTTTTCCCCGACTTTGTATCAGGTTTTGGGGTTTTTCATTCCCCATCGCGAAAGCCTGCCACCTGTCCTCCGTTGACTTCTGTGGCCCCACACTCTTGGTTTCAGGATATCATGTATCGCGATATCGCAGTGTTTGATGCAACGGTTCCCTCACCTCCAAGAACCCCAATTTTCCGATGAGCTTGACCTTCGCCCAGTTGACAACTGGCTCCCGCACTATGGTGCTCCTCTCGGTCCCACCATGACTGACAGTTGTTCCCCACCGATCGGGGTTTCACGGATCGCAACTTTGAAGTGCATGAATCACTCGTCCCCATGATCCCCGATATCCCGATGGCTTCAACTCCGATGGACACTTCCCTGTCAGGACCCTCCCCGATAACACTGATATCCTGCCAGGCGTCCTTTCTAGATGGATGGTCCCTAATAACTCTCAGGGATTCGGGACTTTCACTGTCTTGTTTCTATTTGTTGTACCGAGACAAGAAATATTGCTAACATTAGGCTCCATGGGGGATAGAGTCGTCCCTGCGATGCTCTAAGAACTCATTCCGCAGCTTCAGTGCCTTGTTGTTGGGCTATGGAGTCATGCTGAAAACATCCTGCTGCTGAAAATACAGGCCGAAAAATAAAAGTAACAAAATAAAGCTACATGCTCAAAGGAGATTATTTATTTACAATCCTAAACTAATAAAATATTTTACATGGGCTAGGTGAAAGAGAACTTCCACCATAGCCATTCAAGCAGCTTCCTGGATAGAAGCTCCTTCCTTCTGTCAATGATCATCAGCAGATGGTGTAGTCGTGATAGTAGAATGGTTACACTCATCAACTCCTCCTTAGAGGCTGGAGTTGAGATGAAATAGGGCGTCTCCAAGGCATAGGAGAAATGCCACTCCATGTATTTGCTGATAGGGTCATCGAATGAGTGGCCATTTCCAAGGAATTGGCGAAATATAGCCTCTTCTGCTACACAGTTGTGGATGTGTGGTTGGATATCTATGGTAAGCATAGGTGGGTGGACAGCTAATGTAGGCTGATTGATCTCAGGTGGTGGCTACTCGCTGACTGGCTCTGCGCAGTCTGTAAACTACATCTTCGACTGCTCCTCTAGTTCTTCTGATGCTTCTTCTTGGCTCTCCCAAGGGTCAGAGTCATAATCATCATAGATAGGACCTGTGGGAAAGCTCTTCTTTTCAATTTGCTGCTCAGGGGGGCTGATTTCCTCGCATCATCTTTCGTTTGTGAACAGAGGAGAAGGCTCTGCAGTCTTCTCTTGGAAGTTCTGGGTGTCCAGCTCAAAACCTGATTCATAGCTGTCATACACGTGCTGGCTGCTACCCAGGTCATCAATCTGTGATGTGGGGCTCTGTTTCTCCTCAACTCAATAGTCGTTAAAGCTGGGTGAGCACCAAACTTCTTCATCTTGCAAAAAAGGAACGATCTCCAAATCCTCCTTTTCAATTCCAAATGTAAATACATCATGGGAAATCTCGTGAAGAAAAAGAGAACAGTCCTCTTCCCCAACTACCACTTCATTGCTTTGATCTGAGACAGCAAGCTCATCAGGGGAAGATGCTAATGCGCTTACGATATCTTCAATATTCTCCTCGAGAGAGCCATCTAGAACATCTGCCTTGGAGACTAGAAAATCCTCCCCATTGTCCTCAGATTTCAACCTTGCATGTTGGGCAATGAGAGATATTATTAGTTTACTCAGAGAAACTTCTTCCCCCAGTCTTCTATCCTTACAACCTTCATCAGACCTAATCATATATGGGAGGATTTCTTCTTCTTGGCTCTCCCATGGGTCAGATTCAAAATGACCATAAACAGGACCCGTGGGAAATATTTTTCCATAATCTCCCTCAGTCGAGATGCTAAGGGCCTCTGCTTCAAAGGATGGGAAATCCTCAGCGTATTGTTCAGTTTCCCACCTATCAAATTTGGCAGTGAGAGATTTTATTAGTTCCATAACTCCGCCCGAAGCATCTTCTTCCTCCCTGGGATCTTCATAATCATTCATTGTAGAGATACCCAAATCATCTTCTTCGAAGGGTGGAAAATCCTCTGCACATCGCTCAGCTTCCCACCTGTCAAGTCTGGCATTGATAGACTTTATCAGTTCCATAACTTTGTCCGAAGCAGAAGAATGGGGAGGAGAAAGGACTGGTTCCTGATCCAGGTCATCAGGATCCTCCCCACAACTTACGTCAGAAACAACTTTCTCTTGTATAGATTTGTGGTATCCCTCACAACAATTGTGACAAATTAACTCAGGGGGATACAGCCTCTGACAATAGGCGGTGAAAGCTGCATGGAATTCACTGAGTGAAGAAATTATAGCAGGGGGTGAAGAATGATACCATTTACGCGCATCCCCTACTAACGAGAACATGAACATTTTCAGTAATACATCCTCATGCTGTATCTCCCACTGATGCATGAATTCATGAAACTCCCAGAGATGCTGAGCAGGGTTGTCCTATTCATGCTCTCTAAATCTAGGCAAATAATTACCCCATTCATTCGGAGAGGGAACATCATTAGGGAAACTAGGAATAGAAGAAAAATAAAAAGGAGCAAACCTTCGAGCCAAGATTTCCTCCATATCGAACCAGTGGAGTCACCAATTGATCCTCGAATCATGGAGTCGCCAGGTGAAAAATGTGCATCTTTGAATGTGTCTAGTCCTTGTTCACCATCAAAGGCCAGATCTTAACATTATCATTACCCCAGGAAACTTCTCAGGCTGAGAAAGAAGCCGCTGAAACCTTCTCGAGAAAGCTCCTCTGGGTCAGCTTTCAGGTGTGCCAACAGTGGCCACAACTAAAACAGTAAAGTGGAAACAATGGAGTCACCAAGTGCACAGTAGCATTCTAAATAATTCTGATTTCTGATGCACCTTCAAAATAAGTTGATCGTTGTCGTTCTGCCCAGGGAAAATCTTCAACTTCGTCCCCAGCAATGGCGCCAGAAATGTTGGCGACGGAAGTCGCTCCTGGATTGCTAGCAGGATCAGAGCCCGATGCCCATCAGTTTTATGTCACGGTTTGTTTATAGATGGGGTGACCAAATGGAATCCAAATCAAAACGATATCATTTCAACTTCAAAACTAGGTCAGGCATGCATAGGTGAGTGAGGTCTTATATAAAATTTAGACAGTGAGTTGTAGTAAAGGGTGAACAGATGGAAGACTTATATGGAAAGAGTGCGAAAGTCTGTTACAAACGAAAGGTTCCTAATAGACTGTAGAAGAAGGCATCCAAACACAAGGTCTTCTTGCATTTAAATACAGAAAACCAGAGAATACAATAATGCAATGATAAATCATTTATCATAACAGAACTGCAATAATTCGCGCAACTCAGTCAATCACAAACTCTCTAAGCATGAGATGAAAATTAGATGGAGCGAGAAAAACTGTCTGTCATAAACAAGATATCTCAAATACAGATGCATATCCAAAAAACTAGGATGTCTATTAATCTTTATAGTAGGGAGCTCTGCTCTACCATCGATCCTTTACAAAATGGCAAAAATGCCTACATATACTTCGAACTGACTCAGGCGCTAAAGGTGCGATCATATCATGAATTCAATGCTTGACGTTGAGGAGCTTCTCTATCAGGATGGGTTGTCAGTCTGCCTCAATCAAATTTGTCCTCTGCTCCCCTGTCATACGCCTCCTTAATTCAGCATGGCTCGCACCAGGGGGTAATTGAGCCCTTTGAATATTGAACTGGTGTGTGCAGGTTCCTCTGGCGAATTTAAGACTCGGCGTGAACTTCCTAAAGAGAATCGGTACAGGGGACCTTTACGGGTAGACTTTCGGCAAGGATCTCCATACTCTGCAATAAATGAGTGATGCGAGGCTTCACCCACCCTCTTTCTCCTTTTCTGCTGAGCCGAAGCGGCTCTTTAGATCCCCGAGTGGAATCCCTGATGAAAACCCGACCTAGTCCACAGGTCACATCTTCTTTCCTCACGGTCTCCTGTTCTTCACCGTGACTTTTCCCCGACTTTGTATCAGGTTTCGGGGTTTCACATTCCCCGTCGCGAAAGCCTTCCACCTGTCCTCTGTCGACTTCTGTGGCCCCACACTCTTGGTGTCGGGATATCGCGTATCGTGATATCGCAGTGTTTGATGCAATGGTTCACTCGCCTCCAAGAACCCTAATTTTCCGATGAGCTTGACCTCCGCCCAGTTGACAATTGGCTCCCACACTATGGTGCTCCTCTTGGTCCCACCATGACTGACAGTTGTTCCCCACCGATCGGGGTTTCGCAGATCGCAACTTTGAAGTGCACGAATCACTCGTCCCTGGGATCCCCGATATCCCGATGGCTTCAACTCCGATGGATGCTTCCCTGTCGGGACCCTCCCCGATAACGCTGATCTCCTGCCACACGTCCTTTCCAAATGGACGGTCCCTAATAAATCTCGGGGATTTGGGACTTTCACTGTCTTATTTCTATTTGTTGTCCCAAGACAACAAATATCGCTAACACTCCTAATTCTCCAACTTTTCCTTTCATCTTTGTAAAGGTCGTGGGAAAAAGGTCGTTGTATTCGCGCAATAATTCTGTGATGCTTTCTAGTGTCTGTTCGTCCCAATAATCTCCAATGCTGGCCATTTTCAGTCCCTATGTTAACCTTCTTGATCTTGATTGGTGCAGAGATGACCTCTAATTATAAGGGTGGTCCTTCCACCTCTCTCTCACCTTCGAATTATTTGATCTAAATATTGCGCAGATCATCTTCATCCAGTGCTTCTTCCTGTACATGATAGCATGACAACAGTTCCTTGACTATCTGCTTATTCCACTATTGTACCTTTGTGATAACTTCCACTTCTTATTATGTAATGAATATGAAATCTTTGATCTGTTTTAGGGTTGTGTCTATGTTGGGGTTCTCATGCTCGAATGAGAAAGTGACTGTAAAGTTCTATTGGAGTGTTGCCCATGTCTTGGTTCCTTTCCACATTTCCTGGTCTATATACCAATTCACTGGTATGCCTCCTAAAGTATGAATGAAGTGGTGAGCCCATTCTTCTGGTGGTGTCATTTTCCATAGTGTTTTACATGCCTCCAAGTGTTCTGCTGGTATTCCTAGTCCATCATATTTTTGTCGGTTGTTCCATATCTGTTCTGCACCAAACCTTATACACAGTAATCATTTGCATCGGTACCAATCTATGATAGTCTCTTTGTGCACAACCCACCATCTTGTGGGTGTAGCCTTTAGTGCTAAATCTAGTACTAATAGCCTCTGGTTCTCTAATACTTTGTCTTTGTATTGTGTCAAGAAAGTTTCCAAATCATTTAGTCCGTGAAAACTGGGTGGTTCTCTGATTTCTGTGCCAAGCCATCTTACTGCGCGGTCTATTCTTGCACACCTTCTTGTGGATAATTCGTGTAATCTGTGCTGCCAGTTTTCTAATCTAGTGTCTGAGTCTATTGTGCATGAAGTAATGCTTTGCCAATTGAGTACCCCATCTACAGTTGGGTTTATATAATCTGCATCATGCACAGTTGTTTTGTACAACTGGTTGATTTCGTCTAGATTCAGGCAAGTGGGTTCTACGAACCTCTCGCCTTCTGATGGGTCGAGTGGGGCTATAACCTTGTAGTCTCCTGACTCAAATGTCATTTTTTTGGTTTTCAAGTTAATTATGGCCTGGTTGTCGAACACCCAATCCAAACCAAGTAGCGTTGGGTAAGTTGTTGTACCATCTACTATTTCCATGACTTCAAAGTCTGCCTTAGTGTGCACACCATCCAGATCTATGGTTACTCCTTTCAGTCTACCTATTGGCAGGACTCTATGTTGATTTGCTAGCTTTAATTGAATAGTTGAGTATCCCAGTGTAGGTTCTCCCATGCATTGCCATGTGGTTTTTGGTAGTACATTCACTTCAGATCCTAGATATAGTATAATATCTCCCATGTTGAAATCCCCAATGTTAGTATTGATTCTAAATTCTCTACTTGTTCTTCTTCTTGTGTGTAGGTGGTTGACAGTTTTTAGTTCTGGCCTCTGTTCATTCTTCTTGATACATTTCTCTAGGATATTTTGCAATACTTTGATAGATGATGGATCACTTAACATTTTGATGCATGATTGCAAAACGTATTTGATAGTACTTACTTGTTCCTTAGTTTGTATTATGTTGGTATGGTCCAGTGATGGCAACATGTCATATTCCGAAGCTTCCTCGTTCTGCTGCACAGTTAGCGCTATGTCCTCCTTTTGGAATTCTTGTTAGGCTTCTGTAAAGATCTCCTTTTCCTTTTGTGTGTCGAACTACTTCTTGGGGTCAGGGTTCTTCTTTACCCATTGGTTTTGTGCTGGGTCCTGTCAAGCTGTGTCATTTACTATTTTCGTTCCTCCTCTAGTGACTATGTTGATGTTCCTTCCGTCATCTATTACTTCGGTTAAAATCCACTGAATATTCTGGTTATTTTGGTTTCTTTTTTCCTGTATCTTTACAAGTAGTGTTGGAAATTCCTTTGTATCGTGGTCTGAAGCGCGACAATACATACAGGTTGTTGTGGTAGTGGGCATTCCCATGCATAATGTCCTAGTTTCTGGAAATTGTGACATGTGACTAGTCCTCTCCCACATCTGAAACCTCCTCTGGCTCATCCTTCTCACCTATAGGCTGTGCAATCACCTCGTGGCAGGTTATATTGTGGTACGTGATTATACTGCATGGTATTTCACTAGGGATGTGTTGGGTTGTACTATGGCTATGCGTTATTATAAAGTTGTTGTGCAGTGTTGTATGGTGCTGCCTACCCAGTCATCATTTCTACCTGTACCCTACATGCATCTGAGGTTCTTTCCCGCATCAGCTCCATAGTTCTGCAGTCTTTGTCATCATGGATGAATGAATTGAAAAATGTATAGTATGAGTTCATTGGGACTGTTTGGTATTTTTGCATTATTGTGCAATGGTAAGGGTCGTGACCCAATTTCTTGCAGATTTCACACCATAATCCCCCCTATGGTAGCAGGTTTGGCCTCCCTGTTTCCATATACTGCGTGAATGTCGGACATTCGTTTTTGTGGTGTCCTTCTATCCTACATGTGGTACACCAAACGGATTCTCATTTGTCCTTGTTCTTATTCTGGTTCAGCTTAAATGTTAACTTCTTCATATCCTCTTTCAGTTCTTCGATAGCCGGGTCCATTTGCTAGTACTGATTCTCTTCCAATTGCAAGGTTGCCTGCAGAGCCTCTACTTCTGTCTGAAACTTATTTTTTCGTAGTGGATATTTCAAGTGTGGGAGTAGTGAGTTGACAAACAAGTGTCGATGTTGCATCTCGGTCATAAGGTATTTTAAATTCCCTTTTAATCGCTTGAATCTTTGATCAATCTCCCATACCGATTCTCCTGGTTTCTGTCTTATCTCAATCATCTCGTTCATGTACTGATCCTCTGAGCTCGACTTTTGGAACTCATTAATTAGTAGTTTATTAATGTCATCCAGTGTCCTTGTTGTCCTAGGAGAACTGTTCGTGTCTAGACTCATGTACCAGTCTAGTGCGCGGTCTCTTAGTGTGATCACTAGCTGTGCGAGTTTAGTGTTGTCATCAGTGATCTTCTTTGCTTCCCGGATCTTGGAGAAAATGAATAGATGCTTCTCAAGGTCTTCTGTTGCTTCTCCTCGAAACTCTGGTAATCTGATAGTAGGGACGTGTCCTGACATTCTGAATACTAAACTACTGCGTCCTCTGCACGATGTGGATACTTGACTAAGATTACCTGAACAGGCTCCTCTAGTTGTCGCTCCTTGTGTATATGTGCTTCGTGTTGTCAGACTTCCTCATAACTTTGGTTGCCTAAACGGTGGTGTTCTCTATGGTGTATTGGTCACACATGGGTTTATGGGTTCCACACTGACATTGATATGAAAGGGGTGGTTGTATTCTCCTCCCGTTCTTGGGCCTCTTTTTTTCCTCTCATAGGTGGCATGTAGGATTTCCTCAATATTCTCTACAGCCCAGAGATCCTCTACCTCTTCAAGATCACTTGCCAAGCCCTCCCTTTCAGCTACGGATCTTTTCTTGGTGTTTATCTTATATTGGTAGGGTGCTCTGCTACACATCATTCGTGATGATGCCAAGATCCACTTGAGCTAGTCGTCATCCATTGAGATCAGGTCCAAGGGTTCCTCTTCCTTCTTCTCTTTATTATGCCCTCCTTCCATTCCTCCTCTTTCTGTCAGTGCTTCCACCCTTCCCCCATGCGCGTAGGGAAGTTTAACTGTCTGATTCCATTCTCATTACACCTTTGTTATATAGCAGTATCTTGATAGAAGTATACAGGGATCGAATATACCTCCCTCTGGGTCCTCGTAGAAATTCTTGCTCGACTACGTTGTATGACTTTGCTGTGACTACTGCAAACTCTGCGATGAATCCTACCACAATACTGTCAAGCGAAAAGTCTACTGCACGAGTGAATTTGTTGTTCACCTACTGTAGCTGTTGAATCTATACTAGAGTCCAATCTAGTTGTCGAATCTAGTTCGTAGGGTGATTATCTGTTAACCTTAAGATCCACTCCTGTAGTAGATGTGGAAAATCACAGAAAAAGATTTCGTGTAAATCCGTAAACACGTATTTATCCAGGTATCTACGTGGTGTGATTCTAGGGTTTCTATTGTCTTTGTGTGCAAATTCTAGCTCTTTAGTTCTCAACTAGCCCTTGATTTCTTCTCTCATGGGGTTCCATGGTGTCCACATTCCCTTCTAATGGCTCATTGCTTCTTCGATGGTTCTTATCCACTCTATCTCATCTACTCAGTTCTATCTTTATTCCTCTCAAGACAACAACGGAACCATTTGTTGGTTTTATCTATTCCCTTCTCGAGTTATTTGAGTTATTGACCCAGGGTTCATGTCATTTGGGTTCCAAAAAAGCCTCTAACTATTGGCCCTCATAGTAAACCAGAAGGCAACGCAATGCCTGGAAGGTACTGTGGAGTCTCACCCGAGATAGCTAAAGATGGGTGACTATAAGAATTAGGTGTTTACAGTCTAAGACAGAGTAGGGGAAATATGGTTTCTTGATTAAGGCCCTGTTCTATGAACTGTTACTGTAATCTACTTGTTCCTAGGAATCGCATGCATACAATTCAAAATATAAATAGATTCTAATAATGCATCTGGTTATTCATCAATCATAATCAACTATTGCTGAAAGAAGTTAAAGATAAGAAAACATTCAACACATTACACAAATATTACCATGGTTCACCCCTCCTGGGCTACGTACACAAAGATCTGGCTCAACCATTTGTTGGTTTTATAGATTCCCTTCTCTAGTTATCTGATTTATTGACCCAGGGTTCATGTCATTCAAGTTCCAACAAAGCCTCTAACTATCGGCCCTCCTGGTAAACCGGAAGGGAACGCAGCGCCCGGAAGGTACTGCACAGTCTCACCCAAGATAGATAAAGATGGGTGATTGTAAGAATCAGATGTTTATAGTTTAGGACAGAGTAGGGGATAAATAAATTTCTTGATTAAGGCCCTGTTCTGCGAACTGTTACTGTAATCTACTTGTTCCTAGGAATCACATGCATACAATTCAAAATATAAATAGATTCTAATAATGCATCTGGTTCTTCATCAATCATAATCATCTATTGCTAAAATAAGTTAAAGACAAGAAAACATTTAACACATTACACATATATTACTGTGGTTCACCCCTCCTGGGCTATGTCTACAAAGATATAGCTCTTAGCTCTTTTATTATAGTAGTTCTTGATTTCCTTGCACCACGTGCTTACAGTTCTCCGCAAAAGTGGGTAAGATCTATGCAAGGCAAACTAGATCGCACCAGGCTAAACAGCCTACGATCTAATCCTCATATCTACCTTCCCTCATATCTTTCTTTCTCAACAGCTTACAAAACTCAGTTCATACAATAAAAAACCTTCACGTATCGCCAATAGCAATCCTCAGAAAAATCACTCAATAACAATCGCAATCCTCGCAAAAACTAACATAAAATCAACAATGACAACAGCAAGCAACAATAGCCAGCCTATCTGATACTTTCATATCTATATTTATACATTTTGGGCTCTTCATCCACTTACAAAATGTTACCAAAACCCTAACCCTTCTTATACTAGGTTTTTCTCTCATGCACGTGTTGTTCTTCCTCCAGTTGTTGCTTTCCTCTATGCACACTTTCTTGCATTCACGCATGTTGATCCTTTGCCATTTGTCACTTCAGTTTCCTGCACGCTTTCTTTCCCATGATCTTCCTTCTTTCCACTTCGGCCTGGTGCCAACACCAGGCATACCAGTGGGCAACTCGGTTGGGGAAAACAGGAATCTTAGGTCTGCTGAACCTACCCCATTTTGGCAGAGGCCAGTATGCAACATCATGTGTCAATTAGTTGTTAGCAGTCACACATGGAGGGGACATATGGTTGGACAAGCCTGTCCCCATAACGTTTAAGCTTATTGTGCAAATAACAGGGTTACCAATTCAGGGTATGGATCCCTTGTTGGTTCTGGATGACAAATCCAAGGAGAAAGGGTTGGCAGAAGAAATGAAGAAGAAGTATGGCACTGCCAGGGGGACAGGAGGCATCATCATCAAATGGATCAACAATGAATCCACACAATTGGGCACGAAAATCTTAGCCTGTAAGTTGCTAAGAAAATGTCGCAGAGAGGAAGTACCAGCTGGAGTCATTGCAGTTGCATCCTAGTGCACAAAAGGCACTTCAATGAGATGGGCGCCATACTTATTGAACTTTTTCCAAGAGGATTACAAATATTCACAAGACCTAGACACAGAGTTCCAATACTCATGGTTGATTACCTTAATAGCCTTCATGGGATGGTGAGAACAAGGGTATGTAGTTTTTTGTACCAGACGAAAGCCAGTGGGAGTGAGGTATCTATTGCTGAGAGTCGGGATGAATGTCAGGCGTAAGAGGTAGAATGGGATCATATTTGAAGCATACCTACCTGACATGAAGGAAGCCATCAGCAGACCGTGGAGAATAACACCAGAGGCTGTCGCACGATATGCGAAAATCGACAATTTCCAGGCCACATGACAAACAATGTGGATATAAGAAAGGCAGGATCCAGCTAAACAGTGGCTACAAATGTGCTACTACATCATGGAGGGTGATATCGACATGGTCATCAAATAATGGCCCAACGAATGGAGGATCCCAGCCATGAACCAGGAAGTGCCGCAAAGAGCAATAGAGGAAGAGGCAGAGCAGGGAGAAACACAGCCTCCAGAAATCCAAGTGCCCAAAAGACCAAGAACGGGCCAAGGTAAGCCAACACAGATAGACGAAGGGCTAAAGAAGACAGGAAACTAGAAGGGGAAAAAGGAGAATACACAGTCAACCAAGGAACAACAGAAACAGACTGAGGGAGTGCAAGAGACCGCCTCAAATCCCAACACACAGGAACCAGGGGGAAATAAGAGACCAGCCATGTAGGCAGGAGGCCTACGCAAGAAATCAAAGGCACAACAAGCATCTCCAGACTATACAATCATGAAGGACGATGGGGAAATGATCGCCAGAATGGTATAGGATTGTCTAGCAGAGGACTTCAACCATGCAACACATCATAGGGACAAACTCGAAAAAGAGCTAGCATAAATGGGGCATTTCCTCAAGAAATTTGGGGAAGTCTAGATAGCAAGCAGCAGCAGAGGCATAGAGCCATCAACACTATAGACAAAAGGAAGAGTGCAAGAGGAAGATCAACAGTCAGACAAAAGGATATTGCAGCCACACGTAACATTCGATATCAACCCCATCATGCTGTGCATGGACGAAATTATGGGGCAGACACACTTGAAATACTTGAGCTAGATCCAACTTTTTTTGACAAGGATACCATCAGGGGAATTACACAGGTTGGAGGTGAGTGTCAACCACGAGGTACAGTCTCGCGCATGCAGAGACTTAATTGAATTGAAGCATGCAACAAAGAAACAAGACGAATTGAAAATAGGCTACGAGAAGGCCAAATCTAAGATCGAGGAGGAGAGGGAGTGCTTGAAAGGGTTGGAGCAGAAAGTGGCAGGAACTTATGAGAAGATTCCATAGGCTACGCAGAGTGATGAAATCGCAACTGCAGAAAAGATTGATCAGATTGCACAGGCAATTGATCAATACCAGAAGGACATCGAGAATCTTTGAGAACAACTCACACCAACCAATCCACCAGTAGTCAAGGAGAAAAGGAAACAGGAAGCAACAACACAGTTGCAGGAGATAGAGCAACAGGTTAGCACAGCAGCTGACTTTTTCGATAAAGCAACGCAACTTTGGACAAGGTTGGAGGAGGATCCACAGGTCCAATGGTGGGACAAAGAAGAGGAAAGGATCAATGCAATGATCCAAGAGCTCAAGCAGAAGCAAAAGACCATACCAATCCCAGAATGAGTCAAGGGGATGCAGGAGATGAAGAAGATGTAGGCAGAGCTCATCACTGCACAAATTCAGAAACAGGAGCGTCAAACTCAAATAGATCCATTGTAGGAGAAGGTAGAAGAAGTACTGGCACAGGCAGAGGTAGTTAAGACAAAGATAGCACAGACCTAGGCAGAATGTGCAGGATTGACCAGTAACGAAGTGGTAGTCCAGGTAGTGGACATAATCAAGGAGAAGACCACGCAAGCACTGACACAAGCAGAAGAGCTCAAGGAAAAGTTTCAGATGATCACCAAGGAGATCGAGGAAGCTTAGAAGGATTAGGTGGCTCAGGACGTGCCACATGTCAGTGTTGGGGGCCTATTGAAAGCAGGCCAAAGTGGAAAGAAGGATGGCCAAAGTGGAAAGAAGGATGATCGTGGGGAAAGAAAGCATGCAGAAACTGAAGTAACAACTGGAGGGAAACACAGCACGCGTGCATGCAAGAAAGCATGCACAAGGAAAGCGACGGCTAGAAGGAAGAACAACACGCATGCATGGGAGGAAGACCTAATGTCGGTAGGGTTAGGGTTTTGGTAATGTATTGTAAATGGCTGAAGAGCCAGAAATGTATAAATATAGATACATAGGTATCATAGGGGGTTCCTTGTTTTTTCATTATTGTTCTATCATAGATAGGTACGAGTTGATGCGATATGTAATGTTGTTATGAACTATATTTTGTAAGCTGTTGAGATAGAGGAGAGGAGAGAAGGAAGATTTGAGGATTAGATCATAGGCTGAGGATCCTGGTGCGATCTAGTTCACCTCATATAGATCTTACTCAACTGAGAAGAATTGTAAGTGCGCGACGTTGTAGATGCAAAATCATCATAATAAAAGAGCCAAGAGACAAAGCTTTGTGGATGTAGCCCAGGAGGGGGTGAACCACGGTAATATCTATGTAATGTGATGAGTGCATGCATGTATTTATCTTCTTTTCAGTAGTTAAGTGTTGTGCTTAATGAATGAATGAGTTATTACATTGCTATGAAATATGGTTGCACTGGTAAGGGAATAAATTGTTTAAGGCAATGCATAGTCATGAATACAGTAGATTGCAATCACAATTTATAGTAGTTGGCTCTGAATACTGATCTCATATCTCATACTCAATCATGGGCTGTAAACACCTGAGTCTTACAACCACCCATTTAAAGCTATCTCAGGTGAGACTGCGCAACGCATTTTGTGTGTTGTGTTGCCTTTTGGCTTACCAAGAGGGCCGATAGTTTTAGAGGCTTTGTTGGAAACCCAAATGATATGAACCCTGGGTCAATAAGCTTAGAGTATAATAGAAGAAGAGTAAACCAACACGAGTTATTCGATTAGTTCAATTTAAATATAACGATGCAAGCTTATGTTGATGGATGGATTGGTCAAGATCCAAACAACAACCTCACTAGGATATGAATCCCCCCACATTTTTATAGAGTTGATACTCCTCTATATGATCTGAAAGATATTATTGATATTCTTGAATATGATTTCCAAATGAGAGAATGCTAAACAAAAAATCCCAAGTCTTTATTGCTTTATTATATATATGTAGGATGGTTCTTCATAACCAGATCTACTTTGCAATAGCTTCTTAACAATAAAAATATTGAAGAAAGGATTCAATATTAGAATATATGCATACTCAACATCATTTATACAACCCTCTAAATCACATGCAAGTTGAGGATACATCCATATCTTCTCACAAGAAAAAGGATGAAGTGGTTTCGATCATTTCAGAGAACTTTAAATGAGTTCTGCATTCAAAACTAAAAATAATTTGATAGGAAAACTTCAAAAATATCATGCTCAGAGATCCCAAAATATGATAAATCATTAAAGTAATAACCCGAAGTAGTCCTTTGCGGAGTTTTATTCATAAAGGATACTTAACAATACAAAACATCTGAACAAACCAATTGACTAATGCTTCAGAAACAATGTTTGTCAAACACAAGGACTAAATTTCCATCAATCCAATAGATAATCCTATCTTACATATGGAAGTCACATATATGGTTGTAAATACTCCATGATCTTGTGGAGAATAAGTCTTGGAAGAATATAAGAAAGACACTTAAAAACTCAACCTTATGCTTGGTTCATAACTTCAAGCATAAAGCCTTGAGAAAAATAGTGTAGAAGAAGAAGAATAATGAAGAAGACAAAGATCTTTATTTGTTGATCAGAAGCTCGACTACATGTTGATGGGTGGACCCTTCTATTCTGATCTTATTCTCAAATAATGCAACCTTCTAATCTTCTTTGATGATGATTTCTTCTTTTAAAAATGACTTTCAATGCTTTCTTGAAGTAGGTAGGGTTTTAGTCTTTCCACACACTTTTCTTCTTGGAATAGCCACTTTTATTAATCCCTCATTGAAGTCTCATTAATTACTATGTATCATTTACATTTGTGCCTTGAAGTTGGGCCCATTTAATCTTTACTAAAAGTCATTAAATAAAATTTTATTTTCAAAACTTTTAATTGGTTGCCTTTTTAAAAAGTGGACTGTGTTTTAATTTTTTGAGAAATATATTTGACCTTTCAGCCATGGAAAGAATTATACATGA
This sequence comes from Picea glauca, assembly GCA_000966675.3. NCBI lineage: Eukaryota > Viridiplantae > Streptophyta > Pinopsida > Pinales > Pinaceae > Picea > Picea glauca. The sequence continues at coordinate 681,534 of JZKD02S2222751.1, read as the reverse complement.
AATATTCATCATATTATATTTCCAACAATTCCTCCTAAGTGATATTTGGAGTTTTGGATCTCATGATATAAGCTCGAGAAGTCAAGGTACCAAACAGATTTATCAACAAACCATAAAAACATAGTTGACTGTTATTTCAATTTCTGAGAGAATCATGACCAATTTCACCTCTTGAAACCTATTTCATAATCTTTCGCATCAAATTACCTTTCCAACAAGGTATACTTTTCTAAAAATGGAGTTCAGGAGCTGAATATATTAGCTCGGGAAGTCAAAGACTCAACCACTGCCCTTCGATTTTTGTGATCCAATCCTAGCCCTCCATCTCAATTCACCCTTTTCTTTTAAAAATGTCCATCCCACATTCATTGTGGTATTTAAGTGTGTAATTTATATATGGTAAAAATTACCATACATTCGATACGAAGCATAAAGAGACTATGGAAACTATGGTGGCTCGAAACTTAAGAAAATTCACGAATTAATTAAATATTTTGATAGCCCAGTCAACATCCACTAAGTGCCTAGTCGATGCCCAATCAGCAATGAGTCATCATCCATGTCATTTCCATGTTTCACTATATGATAGGTTTCCATAGGATTCCATGTGTCATGATGTCATTAGCTACCACATATCATAGCTTGATTAGCTGCGATGTGTCATCATCCCATTGGATGCCATGTGTCATCCTCCCATTGGCTACCATGTGTCATCCTCCCATTGGATTTCATGTGTCATAGTATCATTGGTTAATATATCTTGGAAATAACTTAGGAAATAATATAAATATGGGATATGGAGAGAAGGACGAGAGGAGAGGAGGAAAGGAGGAGAGAGAAGCATGCAAATAGGTGAGTGAAGTCGCGAGGATGGAGGGATAAGGGGGTGTGAACTTGTAGTGTATGGAGTGGAAGAGGGAAATAATTATAAGTATGGATGGTTTATGGAGTGGAATAGGGGATTACAGGGAGGAGAGATGGAGGGATAAGGAAAAAAAATCTAAGTATGGACAAGTAAGAGAGGGGAGAAAGGAGAGCGTAGGGAATTTCGAAAAAGAAACTAAGTATGGAGAATAGGAGAGGGGAATTGGGAGAGTGGAGGATTTCAAAAATAATCTAAGTATAGAATATAGGAGTGAGGAGGGAGAGAAAGGAGGTGAGGTAGATATAAATATTTTCTAAGCATGAAAGAGAAGTATGGACATGTAAGAGAGGAGAGGAAGGAGAGTATAGAGAATTTTGAAAAATAAATTAAGTATGGAGAATAGGAGAGGGGAATTGGGAGAGTGGAGGATTTCGAAAATAATCTAAGTATAGAAGAGAGGAGTGAGGGGGGAGAGAAGAGAGGTGAGGGAGAATTTTTTTTCGAAGTGTGAAAGAGTAGTATGGAGATAGGAAGATGAGAGTAATTGTAGAAATAAATAAAACCAAGTATGAGAGATAACGAGATATGTGAGATGAGAGAAATATGGAAATAAGAGAGTTCCAAGAAAATAATGTGGTTCCAAGAATTGAACATGGTTCCAATAAATTGACATGGTTCCAAGAATTCCAAGAACATAAGTGTGGTTCCATGACAATGATCATGGTTCCAAGATTTCTTAGTTCCAAGAAAAATTGGCTTTGCTTCATATGGAAGAAATGCTCTTTTGGTAGTTAGACAAAAACCTGTATATCTTGAGCATATAGACTGAGATTTTGAGCTCAAAAAATGTGTGATGAAGCTGAGACTGAGGGATACACTGTGAGCTTATGATCATTAAAATTTTCTTTCTTCTGATATAAATTTTATTTATTTTTAATTTTTCCATGATCCAAATTGGATCCGATAAGAACAATTGGCTATCGACACAGGCTCTAAGATGATCAACATAAGAAAATTTCAATGTTATCGATGAAGAAGGAGATCGACTTATTGGCATGAAGGGCCCCATGCCATCATGATTGATGTCCAATTTTGTATGTAATGTATGTAAATATAGGTAGCATATTATTGTATAAAATAAATAATGAGATGTTCATAAAACATTTTCCTAGTGGGAGAAATGATAAGCAAACAAAGAAATGAAGAAGAAATGGACTAGAGAGAAGCTGAAGTGTTAGGGACATCTGACCTTCCAAATATCCTCCCAGTCGACTCAACATTCTATATCATGTTTCCCCACAATGAGAGAGGGGTTCTTTGGCTGTGAATAAGGTAGAGAGAGGCTGCCTAGATTTCATTGAGGAGCATAGAAATGAACTATAGAGTCTATAATTTGCCCAATTCTAAATAATAAAGAGCCTGGCCAAAGCCAAAAAGAATGTTAGTTTTCCCATTTGGGTTTCTAGGGTAAAGTATGAGTTTATGTTTGATGATTGTTGTGGTTGTATTTGTTTATGAATGGTAAATGTTGTGCACTATAATTTAATGGTCGTCTTTGTATGTTTTACCGACAAGAAATTCGTGTCATTTGGATTGAGTTTGTTTCATGTTAATATGGTTCCCATGGATCAATAAGTGAGACTAACAACTCTTTAACCATATCCATGCATTTAATTTTGAGTTGGAAATCGATGACCATCCTGTTCAAGTCGTTATTTCATTGGGGGTTTCTAATTTCGTTTTTAGAGTCGTTGGGAACATTCTCGACTTGTTGGGGCATTTTCCTTTTTCCCATAAATCATACACAGAGTATCTTTAGAAACCTGGGGTTTTCTTGGGTGTTTTCTAGCTACCCACATACCATATACATGTTTTGACAATTAACCTTCTATCAATTTCGCCCCCCATACGTTTTTCGTTGTTCGTGAATGCTCATGTTGACTTCCATATGTTTTTCATTGTTCGTGAATGCTCAATCTGACTTCTATACATTTTCCCTTGTCATTGAATGTTAAAAATTGAATCCCATACGTTTTTAGTTTCTCTGGGTTGTGAAAGTTGCCTTAGGCATTTTTTTGCATCATGGGTTATTAAAAATATTCTTCCAAACATTATTACATGCCACTAGTGATTGAATTCACCCCTAGAACTTTCTTCTTAGCTGCTAGTCACTGATTCTGATATGAAGAGTGTTTCTCTTCATTATTGACTATTGAATCCACCTCTTATATATTTTCTTTAGCCACGGTTCGGCCCACTTCAACTTGGATTTCCCTTTGGTTGAGTTCCCTTCTTCATTTGGCTGACGTTCCTTCTTGGTTGACCCGACTTGGGTAAATTCAACTTGGGTCAATGCAACTTTGGTCAAATTGGTGTGCCTCTGAACCAACTTGCATCTTTCCAACTTCTTTTTCGACTCGACTTGGATTCCTTCCAGATCATTTCTTCGAATCAACTTCCAGATAGTAGAATTCATTTTATTTTGGGCCGACTCAACTTGTGGCTAGGTTGGTTGAGTATTTCCCATCATCTAAAGAGCTAAGGTTACAATTGTTTATAGATATTTATGTGTTGGTGAGGTGAGTAGGCTATAAGCCTCCCATTTATGGATCATATGCTATTAGAGATGAAGTTTGAATGCATTCAGTGAGCCCTGTATGGTAAGTACCTGCATTGATTACAAAAGAAAGGGACAAGAGTTGTTACTAGGGCTAGAGTGAAGTAGAGCATCAAAAATGTCAGGGGAACATTATGACAGAGAAGAGGAAGAAGGTCCTAGGGTCAGGTTGGATCGATTCGAGCATAGTTTGGCCACCTTGACATCAATAGTGTCACAAATGTTGGAAGCAAAGAGCAAGGAAATCGAGACTTTTCATGAAGTCCCCAAGAAAGAACAAAATAAGCCAGAGACAAAGTGTAAGACTAAGCCAAAGATGGGAAATTGTAGCTATAACAAGACACATGTACCTTTTTGTGTAGAGGCCAAGGTGGAAATCAAGCATTATTTTGGAGAAGTGGATGATATTAGGATAAACCAATGGCTACAACAGATAGAAGTATACTTTAGCGTACATGAAGTAACCGGAAAACAAAATATTGCTTTTGCTCGGTTGAAGCTTGAAGGCCATGCTTTGACATGGTGGGAGAGTGATGCAAAAAGAAAAGCCCTAGGAAATGAGCCACCATTGAATGATTGGGAAGTGTTCAAGGAAATTATCAAATATTAGTTTTATCCAATAGGATATGAGGAACACCAACAAATAGTATGGCATTAATTTAGGCAGAGACAAGGACAATCGATGCACAAGTTCATGACAGAGTTCAAGAAGAGAGCAATTCAGATGGGAGTCTCTCTCAAAAGTCCAGACATGCTAGTCAAGTATTTGGGGGCATTATTACCTCAGATTCATAGGAAAATGATGTCATTTATACCAAATACAATTGATGAGGCCAATATTCAAGAACAATTTCTTGAGGGAGACAAGCATAAATAACAAACAAGTGCTCACAAGCAAGTAGAACCACAAGAGCAACATAGAATGAAGAAAAAGAAGAAGAAGTGGAATGAAAAAAATATTGTGGATTCATCACAATAAGAAACACCTTCCATCCAACAATGTAAATGATGTGATGAAAAGGGACACACTGAGGAGAATTGTTGGAAATTGCACCCTGAGAAGTGCCCCAAATATTTTCAGAAAAAGAAGAAGAAAGCATTGATATCTGTGGATACTGAGGAACAGGTGGATAACACCTCAGATCCAGAAGGGAAGATTAACTGCAATAATCTTTAGAAAGAGGTGGCATTAGTTGGTTGCAATCATAAGGAGGAGAAGGAGATGACTGAACTTTTCTGCATTAAAATCCACATGAAGCAGAACAAGGTGGATTGTTTGTTCGATTCAAGTTCACAATCCAATTTGATATCTGCACAATTGGTTGAGAAGCTTGGAATGGAGACTCAAGATCATCTGCATCCATACCCCTTGGGCTGGGTAAGTTAAGATGTGGAATTGAAAGTGAGCAAGTAGTGTAAATTTAAGTTTTCCATCAATCAAAACTTTACTAATGAAGTAGTTATAGATGTGGTTCCTCTAGACATATGTGGATTCATCTTGGGAAGTCCATATTTGTATGTGACGGATGCCATTTTCAGAAGGAGAGAGAACCAATATAGACTAGTCAAGGATGGAAAATATTCTTCCATAAATGCACACCAAGACAAAGCTAAGATCTCTTTGATCAATGCTCATCAGGTAAGAAGAATCATGGGTAGTACAAAGAAGTTTGACTTGCTATTCCTGAGATAAGGAAAGAAACAAGGAGAAGGCAACAAGTTGGAGATGAAGGCATCCTTGGAAGGATGTAGTGGTGAGCAACGTCAACAACTACAACAACTGATTGAAGCCTATAGGGAAGTGTTTCAAGAGCCTCAGGGAATGCCACCCAAGAGAGAGGCTAAACACAAGATTCAATTATTGTTGAAGTCAACACTACCTAACATTGGGCTATATAGGTAGTCCTTCATTGAAGCAGATGAAGTAAAGAAGCAGTTGCAACAATTGTTGGAGCAGGGAGTCATCAGACCTAGTACATCACCATGTGGTTCACCCATCATCATGGTGCCAAAGAAAGATGGAATATGGAGAATGTGCATTGACTATCGTTCCCTATATAATATCACCATCAAGAATAGATATCCTTTGCCAAGGATTGATAACTTGTTAGATCAACTGCAACAAGCCAAATTTTTCATTAATTTGGATCTCAAATAAGGTTACCACCAAGTAAGGACCAAAGCAGAAGACATTTGGAAGACAACGTTCAAAAAAAGACAAGGTTTGTATGAGTGGTTAGTAATTACTTTTGGATTATGAAATGCACCTACAACATTTACGAGACTCACGAATGATGTGTTAGGTACTCTCATTTATTCTTTTGTGATAGTATATCTAGATGGCATACTAATATTTAGAAAACTTGGAAAGATCACCTCTCACATATGACATAGGTACTAGAGACCTTGAAGAAGACTCAGTTGATTTCCAACTTGTAGAAATGTGAGTTTGGAAAAACCTCCTTGATATGTCTTGGAAACATGATTAGAGGAGGAGAGCTGAGTGTAGATACTGAGAATATTGTAGCCATCACCCAATGGCCTATTCCCACCAATGTGACAGAGGTCAAGAGTTTCATGGGAGAAACTCAGTATTTGAGAAAATTCTTTGTAAACTTCTCTATAGTAGCAGTTCCATTGCATGCCATAACTGCCAAAGGAAAGAGATTTCATTGGGGAAAAACACAACAAAGAGCATTTGAAGAATTGACGAAGAAAATCAACGATGCTCCAGTGTTATCCATGCAAAAAATTGCAACGACATTCTGAGCTACATAATGATGCCAGTGGATAACAATTAGGAGTAGTACTGATGCAAGGAAGAAGGATTGTGTGCTACCATTATGATTTGTTTCATGGAGCAATGCTTGACTATCCCACGTATGATAAGGAGCTCTTTGAAATTATACAAGCAATGAAGAAGTGGAAGCATTAGCTCTTGGGAAAAGAGACTATCATACACACATATCATCAACCCCTTTAATATCTACAGAGTCACCCAAAAGTTCCTGCCACTATACTGCCTGACACAAAGCACATCATCTCCAAAATCATCATTGTTAAAGAGAGGTATTGACATATCCAGCGCCAATCACAGCGCCAATCGAGGCCTGCCAAGCACAGCAACGCCCATGGACAGAAGATCATGATACCACTTAACTCTAAATTTTCTATCCATTCTGCGTCTCTTTCCCACACAACTGCCAAGAACGTTGCCAAGTCCATGCAGAAAGAAATACCAATGGCTGCCATTATGAGTGCAAGTGTAGGAATAGAGGGTGGCGGAGAAGTATCAGGCCCACCATCAAATGCAATGAGCACAACCCAAACAATAGAGCAAAGCATGTTGACAACACCCCCGATAAAAGAGACGGTTCTGAAGCCCAGAAGATCACCTCTAAAGGTCAGCAATTGGCAGCTGTTATCGGCATCATACATGACGAAAGCTTTGGTTAGGAATGCACTGGCCGCGAACCCACTTCCTTTGCTGTCCACAATGTAATCTTTGATTGTTCTTCTTGCTAGCAGAGAGCTAGAGAAGCCATCTACAGTGAAAAAAACAGTTAGTACAATGTTGATTAATGCTTCTGTCAACCTTGGCAATATGAACGAGGCAATGCTGTATTCTACTCTTCCCTCTTTGCGTCCTCTACCTCCAGCCAAGTACTCTTCAAGAGCTTCTGAAGCCTCCACTGTGACTCCTCTGGATTCCGCATCTTTAGACCTGAAAGATTTTGCCAGTAGCTTTGTCCAATTATCACTATCAGAATCCTTCATAGGAATGCAGATGCAAATAGGCTCCCCTACGCAAACATCAATATGCTCTAGAAATTTACATATTACATGGGGTTCTACAGGGGAGGATTTCACAGTGGAGTCACCCTCTCTCAATGTACCAGTCTCCACATGCAACAGGCCGTCGTTGCACCCATGGAAGCCATTCCTCAGGCAGGTGAGACATGGGAGTAGGCTTACAGGGAAACAGACAATTGTTTCAGTGTTCCGGGTATCCGACGAGCAAGCATGATTGTGATGCTTTCCTTTGTCCAGAATACAATGCATCTGCAGCCTTCGCATTCACATCTCTCTACAGGGACTACTGCATGTACCAAAGGTAGGAACTGCAGTAGGATGGAATTCGCAATAGGGGCATTGGTTTTCATGAAGTCCGTGATGGAAGAATTGGGTGTGCCCTTTGACAACATTACAACAGAAGCACCCTTTAGATTGTTATCTGTGGTCAGCCCATTTCCATTAATCTCATCAATGTTGTTGACTTTGCGACCTCCTAGAATGGCGAGGACATCCCTGGCAGCCATGTCTAGATAGAGTCTTCCTCTGATGAGAGTTGTAACAAAAACCGCTAAATTAGCTACGCATGTAATTCCTAAAGAAGGAAAATTATTAACAGATCCTGTTACACCTTCGCTTATGTCAAATTGTGCTAAACAAAAGCTTACAGACCATGCCAACCAGCAAAACAAGTGTATGATCAACAATTGCACGATGCCTCGGAATCCTCGCCAATTGTTGAAAAACCCCATTTGTAACGACCGTGAAGCGTAACCACCGTGCGATAAACACAAACTTGTATACCTCTTCCCGATCTCTTTTCTGCGGCAAACATTTACATAACAATATCTTGCGTGCAAGTGTATTTATAGAGAACATCTCATATCATTTGGCTTAACATTAAAGTTTTCAAACATCTAATTCCATTCCTTCCCCTTAACTTTACGTTATCTTATTCTTTACTTGGGTCCAACATAACCTTATCAATAATGTTTCCTAGTGCATCTCATTCCGTTCTTTTGTTTTTACTTTTATTTTCTTTTAGCTTTTACTACACTTAATGGCAACATTTCTTAACATTTAATTTTATTTTTTTATTTTTATATTATCACTAAAATTTAAATATCTATATGTGTTTTTTTAGTTTCAACATAAACTTATCAATAAGTTTTTCAACATAAATTTATTCATAATGTGGAATTTTTTATTTTTTATTTTTTTTCTTCTTTTGTACAAGGTAAGAATATGTGTTTCCTCCAAATCAGAAGGTCCCTTGTCCCAAAAATAAAAAGGTTTTCATACACTAATTGAATGTCTAGCTTAATCATGACCTTAAAATTANATATTTAATTCTATTTTCTTTTAATTTTCTTTTATCTTATTTTTTAATTTTTTTTTTCTAAACATATTTCCAATTTTTTTTTTCTTAAATTTTATGATATAAATCAAATATAAACTTATTACTAACCTTCCACAACATCTATAATTGTAATCTCTTTTTTTACTTTTAAATATTTTGATAAAAATATATTTCCATATTAAATTCTCTTTCTACTCTTAAAATCTATCATAAAAATAAAATTAGTTTTATTAATTTATAATGTGATTAAACAATATGACTATATATATATTTTAAAGTATGATTAATTTAATGATATGTTTATTTATTTTTTTCATATTTTTGTTTTAACTTGATAAATTAAAACTATAAATAAATTTTATAATACAAAATTAGAAAATATAGAGTTAGATTTTATAGTAGTTTAATTATATAATCAATATCTCCTTAACATTATCTTTTCAATAGATTATATATATATATATATATATATAATCTAAAAACACCAAGTATTTTATTATATTCCCAAAAAATATATAGTCATGCCAAGACTTGCCAAAAATTGGAAACCAAGTTCACATCCCGGCCACATGTTACAATTTTCTATTGACGGATCAAAAGTGAAGTCAAGTGTAGACCCAAAAAAAGTTAAGTCCAGAAAACAAAACCCACCATATGCGGCTTAAACAAAATCCCCCAAACTAGCCGAGCTATTAACCTGAGACCCTACCTTAGTAACATAGCTATATTTCACTTGGCTATAAGTAAAGAAAATTCATAAACCAGAGAACCACAAACCCCTTAACTAGGCACGTCTTCCACTAACAATCCCTTGCTCGACTTGGTGGCGTAGTCACTACCAGGATTCTCTGGTTTCTTTTTCTCTTCATTAATGTCAATTGGGAAGCTAACAGAGCCAGACTTGCTAGGAGAACCCTGAGTTTTTGTCTGCTTTCCAGGTTCCTGAGAAGCTGATGAAACCCTGAACTTGATGCCAAACTGGGATTTGTAAACAACTCAAACTTTCCTTCTAAAATGTGAATTGCATGGAGGATGCCTAACTGCTCATTCCTTGTTTGGTGCAATGCTTAGCCAACCATGGCTTTAAAAATCCAGTAGGTCTATGCAATCCTGAAATATTTTGTGTCCTTGGTCCCAGAGTAGAATGGATCATCTACCCAGTCCACCACTTCCTCCAAGACTTGTCTATCTCACATTTCCTCTCTCTGCTCTCGAACTCTTCCATCTTTGACCTCTTTTGTGGCTCTCTTCTCCTCCTCCAAGCACAGTTAAAAAAATCAGTTTATGGCAGCCCAAGTGTCTTGTGTTTCCCATGCATGGGCTACAGGGCCTCTGGAGGTGGACACTTCCTCGTCATGCTTCCCATCCCGTCAAACTTTTCCTTTTCTGCTCCCTAGTCAAGCCATCAAAGGCTAAAAAAAAACAGAGATAGATCTCCCACACCACTTCCAACAACTAGGATTATCACTATCTCCACACCAGGAGGCCCTGAGTCTAAACGAAGAGCTTTTCTCGTTGCCTGCTGGGTCTTGTAGGCTCGGGCTTCATTTGTTGGTGTGCTCTTGATATTTGTCATATTGTAAGATCTCTTACCCCCAAACTTAATCATGAGAAAACTATGCATACCTTCTTCTCTCTCATGGTAATGAAACCTGGTAGAACTCCTATCCCCTTTCAGATGCTTCGACATGATCGTGCATGAGAGATGTGTATCAGTTCCTTGTCGCTCCCCCCTATTCTCATGCTGAATACTCAAAGCGCTCGAATTGTCATTTCCTTTGGTTATCCTGTCCATCATGTTAAATCGATGCTCGATTGCGTGCCAAATTCACTCGATCCCCATTACGTGGCATGCTCGTGGTGATTGTCACGTCGGGCCACAACTTATCCATGTGGGCTCGAGCTGTTTTGCTGGTGTCCACCCCATTCGGGAATAAAATTTGAAGGACATGTGGTTGGGATTTGATCCACTTATGTGTGCATGGGTCATGAAACTATTTTTAATATAATCTCTCTCGGTGCAACCACACATTTGATCACTACCTCAAGGTGTCCCCATGGCTCTAGGTTAAGTGAGCCTAATTGTAATTGAGCCTTTCTCAATAGTGAAGAACTCCTCTCTCTCCACCATTAGATCCAACCCTTTGAGCTTA
>JZKD02S2222751.1:637770-653632 GCA_000966675.3 Picea glauca | reverse complement strand
CCCCCTGTGTTCTCCGGCTACAACCACCTGTCCTTGACCAGTCCAACTGCCCTGAAGTATAAGTAGAATGATGGAACCACTTTCAACCTATCATTTTGAGATATACTATGGTACAACTGTATCAACCCGTACCAATGACCTGTATCCAATCTATACAATTGCCCTGTAATCAATCTGTACCTGAACTGAACATGTATCTACATAAATACAATAGATATGTGACCTGTAATACTGCAGCCCATGTATGTATGCACCCTATCTATTATGCAACCCGCGTATGTACGTGCCATAACTGTTAAGAAACCTGTGTATGCCTTCTAGATCTAGGGTTTCCTTTCACTTGAAAAACTTATGATTCTCCATAACTTCTTTCAAATAGATCTATAACATGTCACTGTATCCAGACTGTAACTATACCCTGAGCATGCATCCTCATATACAAATACAAGCTCTCAACCATGTACCATACAAACCCTCAGCCATATGCCAAGAAATACAAGAAGTATCAATGATAAATATACCAACACTGTATTTATGTATATTTGACTTATACATAAGATCCCATGTAGCCACTAGTCTCTCTAGGGAGAATTCTCAAATCTCCATTGCCATTCCTCATGCATACATCAAAATCCAACTATTCATAGAAATAATGACATACATTTTGAAATAATGGATGGATATGATGTATCTAAGCACTTTAGACCTTCCTAGAGCTTGATCTCAGAATCTAGAACCTTTGTATCTTCATCTTCTCACGTTTCCATAGCTTTACCAACATGTACTCACCCTGTACACAGCCATCCCACGTACATAATCACCCTATGCATAGACAAACCACGTGCATGTACTCACCCTATTCACAGCCAGCTCGCATATGTACGCACCCTATACATAGCCAACCCGCGTACATGTACGCACCCTATACACAGATAACCCATGTACACCTCAAAAAATAAGGTTTTTGAATTCATAGTAACGTACATGTACGCACCCTATACACATATAACCCATGTACACCTCAAAAAATAAGGTTTTTGAATTCATAGTAATTCCAAGAATTTTTCCGTCAACCCTTTGTGCTACCTCAGACATATGCCACTTCAGATGTATCCACAAGTATTTACAATAAGCTTTACACAAGAAAATAGATATACAATATGTACAAGTGTGTTCTTAATGAGTGAGCTTTGCCTCTTATTTATATCTTCATGTAGCATTACAATTTTCTTGTTTTAGGGCTTCTTCATTTAAAATAAATTCTCTTGCAAAGCACTTTGACCCTTGGGGGATTCTATAAGACTCATGAGGGGTTCTCCAACTTCATATGGTCATAACTCTCTAACCATGAAGATTTATGTGACTTTCCACATACCACCAGAAATGGCATGACAAGCACTATCCATCTAGGATAGTTTCACTGAAAAATTCAATGTCCTTCATCTCATTATTCCACAATTAAGCATGGGTTCTATCACTCTACAAAGCATCTTCCCATGAGGGATTTCACCATAAGGGGACCACTTTGGAGCTCATCCATATTTGCTTCTTATCAACCATGAAAAAACAATAATGAGTCATCTTTACATTAAACAATCTTGGGTCCATTACCCAAACCTTTGTGCTACGGGGCTTTCTTCAAGGGTTGACATCAATGAGAAACAACATTAATCAACATAAGACTCAGGTGCTTATAGCCTAGGATTGAGTATGAGATATGAGATCTATATTCAGAGCTATCTACTATAAATTGTGACTGCAATCTACTGTATTCGTGAATATGCATTCCCTTCAACAACTTATTTCCTTAATAATGCAACCATATGTCAAAACAAATAGAATAATTCATTCATTCATTAAGCACAACAACTAACTGCTGAAATAAGATAAAGATATGCATGCATTCATCACATTACACAGATATTACCATGGTTCACCCCCTCGGGCTACGTCCATAAAGATTTGGCTATTGGCTCTTTTATTATGATAGTTCTACATCTACAATGTCTTGCGCTTATATTCTCCTCATATGGGTAAGATATTTATGAGGTGAACTAGATCGCACCAGGATCCTCAGCCTGCAATCTAATCCTCAGATATTCCTTCTGTCCTCTCTTCTGGCTCAACATCTTACAAAAATAGTTCATACCAACATTACATATCACATCAACTCATACATATCTATGATGGAACAATCATGCAAAAGAAAGAACCCCCCTATGATGCCTACATATCTATATTTATACATTTCAGGCTCTTCAGTCATTTACAATACATTACCAAAACCCTAATCCTATCGACGTTAGTTATTCCTCCCATGCGCGTGTTTTTTTCTTCCTCCTAGCTATCGCTTTCCTTGTGCATGTTTTCTTGCATGTGTGCATGTTGTGTTTCCCTCCAACTGTTACTTCAGTTTCTGCATGCTATCTTTCCCCACGATCATCCTTCTTTCTACTTCGACCTACTTCTAACAGGCCCCCAACACTGAAATGTGGTTCGTCCTGAGCCACCTAATCCTTTTGAGCTTCCTTGATCTCCTTGGTGATCACCTGGAACTTTTCCTTGAGTTATGTTGCTTGTGTCAGTGCCTGCCCAGTCTTCTCCTTGATTTGTCCCCTCCCTAGACTGCCACTTCATCACTGATCAATCCTACACATTCTGCATGGGTTTGTGCTATCTGTGTCTTAGTCTCCTCTTCTTGTGCCAGTACTTCTGCTACCTGCTCCTATAATGGATCTATTTGAGCCTGACACTCCTGTTTCTGCATTTGCATAGTGATGAGTTCTGCCTGTAGCTTCTTCATCTCCTGCGTACCTTTGACTCGTTCTAGGATTGGTATGGTATTCTGCTTCTGCTTGAGCTCTTGGATCATTGCATTGATCCTTTTCTCTTCCTTGTCCCATCGTTGGACCTGTGGATCCTCCTCCAACCTTGTCCAAAGTTTCTCTACTTTATCGAACAAGCCAGCTGTAGTGCTAACCTGCTGCTCTATCTCCTACAACTACATTGTTGCTTCTTGTTTCCTTTGCTCCTTGACTACTGGTGGAGTGGTTGGTGTGAGTTGTTCTCAAAGATTCTCGATCTCTTGTTGATATTGATCAATTTCCTGCGCAATCCGATCAATCTTTTCTGTTGTTGCAATTTCCTCACTCTTCGTGGCCTGTGGAATCTTCTCATAAGTTCCTACCACTTTCTGCACCAATCCTTTTAGGTGCTCCCTTTCCTTTTCGGTCTTAGATTTAGAATTCTTGTAGCCTATTTTCAATTCGTCTCGTTTCTTTTTTGCCTGATTCAATTCGGTTACGTCTTTGCGTGCATGATACTGTACCTCATGGTTGATGCTCACCTGCAACCTTTGTAGTGCCCCTGATGGTATCCTTGTCAACACAAGTTTGATTTGGATTAATTCTTTCAAGGGTGTCTGCCCCACAATTTCGTCCATGTGCAGCATACTGGGGTTGACATGGAATGATACATGTGGCTGCAATATCCCCTTGTCTGACTATTGATCTTCCCCTTGAATTATTCCTTCTTTCTGTGGTGTTCATGGATCTATGCCTCTACTGCTGCTTGCTATCTGTACTTCCCTGAATTTCTTGAGGAACTACCGCATTTCTGCCAGCTCTTTTTGTAGTTTGTCCCTTTGATGTGTTGCATGGTCGAAGTCCTTGGCTAGACAATCCTGGACCATTCTGGTGATCATTTCCCCATTACCCTCCGTGATCGTATATTCTGGCGATGCTCATTATGCCTTTGATTTCTTGCACGTGCCTTCTGCCTGCGTGGTTGGTCTCTTATTTCTCCCTGGTTCCCGTGTGTTGGGATTTGAGGAGGTCTCCTCCACTCCCTCAGCCTATTTTTGATGTTCCTTCGTCGGTTGTGTATTCTCCTTCTTCCCCTTCTGGGTCCCTGTCTTCTTTGGCCCTTTGCTTATCTGTGTTGGCTTGCCTTGACCGTTCTTGGTCTCTTGGGCACTTGGATTTCTGGAGGTTGTCTTTCCCCCTGCTCTGCCTCTTCCTCTACTGTTCCTTCCAACACTTCCCAGTATTGGTTAGGATCCTCCATTCGTCGGGCCGTTCACTGATGACCATGTCGATATCACCCTATGTGATGCAGTAGCACATCTGTAGCCACTATTTAGCCGAATCCTTCCTTTCATGTATCCACATTTTTTGTTGTGTGGACTAGAAATTGGCCATGTTCACATATTGGATGACAACTTCTGGTCTAATTCTCCACATTCGGTTGATGGATTCTTGCATGTCACGTAGGTATGCTTCAAATATGATCCCATTATCCCTCTTATGCCTAGCATTCGACCTGGCTCTCAACAATAGATACCTCGCTCCTGCAGGCTTTGGTATGGTACAAAAAACTACATACCCTGGTTCTCGCCATCCCATGAAGGCTATTAAGGTAATCAACCATGATTAGTGGAACTCTTTGCCTAGGTCCTGCACATCCTTGCAATCCTCTAGGAACAAGTTCAATAAGTATGGCACCCAGCTCATTGAGGTACCTTTTGCGCACTAGGCTGCAACTGCAACAACTCCATCTGGTACTTCCTCTTTGCGGCATTTTCTTAGTAGCATGCAGGCTAATATTTTTGCGCCCAATTTTGTGGCTACATTGTTGATTTGTTCGATGATGATGCCTCTTGTCCCCCTGGTAGTGCCATGCTTATTCTTCACTTCTTCTACCAGTGCTTTCTCCTTAGTTTTGTCATCCAAAAACAACGCGGGATCCATACCCCAAATTGGTAACCCTGTTATTTGCACAATAAGCTCAACAATTATGGGGATGGGCTTTTCGAGCCATATGTCCCCTCCATGTATGACTGCTAATAGTTGTTTGACACATGTTGTTTCATACTGGCCTCTGCCAAAATGTGGTAGGTTCAACAGACCTAAAATTCTCATTTTCTCTAGCCCCGTTGCCCATTGGTGTGGTTGGTTAATCGGTTCTCCAACTCGAGCTGTGCCTATGGTTTGTATAAAGAGACTCTGCACAATTTCCAAGAACTTGGATTCATTTGCTACATCATGGTCTGAATATTTGAGATTTCTGACATGACCCAGTAGATCTAGTCCTACCTGTACTCTAGCTGGTATGCATGGTAGAACAATTTCTATTGCAGGTTTCTTGCGAGGTGAACTTGGTATTTCTATCTTGTCTTTCTACTGTGGTGGCTGGCTTGAAGTTCTGACAGCTTCTGGTTGCTCCTCCGTAAGCCATTCCAACCAAGCCGAGACATCTTCACTGGTCTCCCCTGCTGGGTGTTCTAAGATGGTTGTTTGAGACTCATATGGATCCACTGTTGCTTTCAGATTTGGCACCATTCCATTAACTTTTGGGTCTGTTTCGTGCTCTTTGGTTGCACCTCCTTTAGGGTTTCTATTTCCCGGCTCTAAGGTTCCTGCACCACTATTGGCATATCTACTTTCATGGCCTCTACTTCTGGTTGTTGAATTTCTTCCATAATCGGTGTAGGATTCAACGGCATCGTCTTTGGGGATGGGATTTCTTCAACATTGAAGATCTCCGACTGTTGTTGTTCATCCTCCTCCAACGGTCCTCGTGACCTAGTTTGAACCCTGGTTGGTTTGGCACTCTGGCTTGTGGTGACTATCGAAATTTTGTTGGGTTCGAATAACTTCTGTGATCAAAGTAGCCTCTCTCTGTGCATTCTAGCTGCTATTACTCTCTGTCTATTCTCCTTTCGTGAATAAACTAGCTTCTCCCATGCTCGCATGTTGTATCAGCTTCCCATGAAGCTTAATGAGGACACTTCCTCCATTATGGGTTTAATGCACCATAAATGTGGGTTTAATGCATCTCCGGTAGTTTCGTACTTGCCATTACTCTTGCTTTTCCATCTCCATTTGGCGCGATTAATGTGATGTCCCATCGGTCCTTGTCGTCCTTTAATTCCGCCTAGTGTTGTCTTGTCGAGTTTCATTTTCCCGCTTGTTTCCCTTTGTATATAATTGTTGTCCTTGCCTTTTCCGAATTCATGTTTCTAGCTTTGTGTGGACTTTCTTCCTTTGTTGCACTGCGCCCTCTTTAGTTTTGTTTACTTTTTGTTCTTTTTCGTTTTTTTTTTTTTTTTTACTACGCGTTGGGTGGTCGACTATCCTTATACAGCTTCAGTTGGCTCGCATAGATCATTCCTCTGAGTTTTGTGCCTGCTAAAGCTATTAACTATACAACTCCTCCATTTGTGACATATTTTACCTCATACGGTCCTAAACAATGCATTCTAAGTTTTCCTGGGCGCTGAAATGATTTACTTTCATACATTAATACTAGATATCCTTCCTTGAACATTTTCTTCTTGATGTGTCTATCGTGCCAAGCTTTGTCTCTTGCTTTCTGCACTTTTTGATGGAATCCTTCCAAGATTCAGTCTTCCTCCATGGTCAATAACTGATTCAGTCTCTCCTGTACTGCGCCTCGTTCTGTCATTTGTGTGATAGTTGCTACGCGCAAGCTGGGTACTAAAAATTCTAATGGCACTACTGCTTCTTGGCCACAAACCAGTTTAAATGGTGTGTGCCCTATCAAATTTTTGCATGTATTCCCGTATACCCATAATACTACTGGTACTTTGAGGTCCCAGTCGTCTGTGTTAATGTTACAAATCTTTGTCAGTGTGTTCTCCAAATATTTGTTGAAGGCTTCCACTGTGCCATTTGCCTGTGGATGATATGATGTGCTCTTTTGATGATGGACTTCAAATTCTTCAATCATCACGCGGATTGTCTTGTTTATGAAGTGTGTTCCTTGGTCGCTCATCAAAACTCTTGGGCACCCAAATCTAGTGATTACTTGTTCAAACAAAAAGTGTGTTGTTGTTTCTCCACTGCAATCTTTTACTAGTGCGGCTTCCACCCATCTTGTTAAGTATTCCATCGCGATGATGATGTACCTTGCCCCTATTCTTTTGGCTGGTGGGTCAATTGGTCCAACAAAGTCTGTTGCCCATTTTTCAAATGCTTGTAGTGTTACTTGTGGTTGTAGTGGCATCTCGTCTCTTATGTTGGGTTTGCCTACCCTTTGACAGACATCGCATATTTGACAGTACTCCTTTGAGTCTCTGTGAATTTTTGGCCACCATAGTCCTGCGTAGAATAGCTTCTGCATAGTAGCTTTCCCTCCATAATTCCCTCCTATTATTCCCTCATGGGATTTTGCTAAAATTCTTGGTCTTTCATGCTCTAACACGTATCTTTTCAAGATGCTATCTACTCCCATTTTATATAAATGTCCTGCAATCAGTTGATAGTCGGCAGTGCAGACTACTAGGATCTTCTTCTGTGTGGTACTATATTC
This sequence comes from Picea glauca, assembly GCA_000966675.3. NCBI lineage: Eukaryota > Viridiplantae > Streptophyta > Pinopsida > Pinales > Pinaceae > Picea > Picea glauca. The sequence continues at coordinate 646,300 of JZKD02S2222751.1, read as the reverse complement.
TTGTGGCGCAGTACCTACACTCAATTACTGAATGATATCTGCGAAGTATTCATCAACAATATGTACTGAGAATAACTGTGAATTAGGAAATTTGTCTTCTAGATTCGTAGGTTCTTCTCCATTTGTGACCCTTGATAGGTGGCCAGGTCCTGCATTCAATTTTCTTGGTTTAACTATTACTTCAAAGTCAAATTCTCAAAATAACAGTAACCATCGACAAATTCTCCCCCCCAACACTAGCTTGTTGACTAGTTATTTCAGGGCTGAGTGATCTATGAACATCTTAAAGTGCTTTCCTAATAACTAATTCCTGAACTTCTGCAGTGCTTAGACCATGGCTAGGCCTTCTATTTCTATCGTGTTATAGTTTTGTTATGAGTCTGATAACTTTCTTCTTGCAAACACTATTGGGTGATCCAAGTCTCTCGATCCTGGTTGTGCCAAGATAGCTCCAAGTGCTATGGATGATGCATCTACATGCACATGGAATGTCTTTTCCTAGTCTAGAAATACTAATATCGGCATGATAACCATCTTTTCCTTCAAGGTATCTAGACCGTGTTGACACTCGTATTTCCACTAAAACTTTGTACCCTTCCTTAACAGTTTTTCCATCCATGTTGTCATCTACGCATATCCTTTGATGAATTTCCTGTAGTATCTTGTGTGTCCTAACATTTCTCTTAGTTGACTGACTGTTTTTGGTGCTTGCAAGTTAACAATGACTGCGATCTTTTCTGGATCTACTAATAAACCTTGTTTTCATACTATGTGGCCCAATAGTATCCCAAACGGTGTTCCAAATATGCATTTCTTGATGTTCAGTGATATCTGGCACTATCTGCATCGTTCTAACATCATCCATAAAACTTCCACATGGTTTTTCAACAGACTATATAATGTCCAATCATCTAGGTATACTTCAAGAAACTGATGGATGAATTCCTTAAATGTTGTGATGACCACACTGGAAAATAATGCGGGTTCATTCTTCTGTCCAAATGACATGACTATGTACTGATAATATCCCCATTATGTCTCAAACGGGGTCTTGTGTCTGTCCTCCTATTCTATCTTAATATGATGGTAGCCTGAGAATCCATCAGTGAATGAGTAAGATTCATGTCTTCCCACGTTCTCTAATACTTCATCTATGAACGGTGTCAGGAATGGATCGTGTAAGCATGCATTGTTCAACTTCCTTAAGTCGACGCATATCCTAATCCCTCCTTGTTTCTTGTCATGTACTACCATTGGGCTTATCCATTCTGACTCCTTAATTGGTTCTATGATGTCGACTTCAAGCATCCTGTCGATCTCAACTTTGACTTTCTATTTGTATATTGGTTTCAATCTGTAGGGTCATTGTCTAATAGGTCTCACACCAGGTCTGAGTGGTATATTCATTTCTCCTAGTTCTTCATATATACCTTTCATCTCTATAAATGTTGTGGGAAATAGGTCACTGTATTCACGCAACAACTTTTATGATGATTTCTACTGTTTTCTCATCCCAGTAATCTCAAATGATGGCCATTTTGGGCTGCTCAACTGTCCCGATGCTAAATTTATTTACCTTGATCAGTGCAGAAATGACTGCTAATTCTATGGGTGGTCCCTCCACATCTCTTTCTCTTTCTCCTTCTTCGATCTGAATATCTCACGGGTCATCTTCATCTAGTGCTTCCTCCTGTACATGGTAACATGACAAGTCCTTAACTATCTGTTTGTTCTGTTGTTTCTCTTTTGTGATAAGTTCCATTTATGGTTCTTTGATGAATATTACTCCTCTAATATGTTTAATGGATGCGTCTATGTTGGGGTTCTCATGTTCAAATGAGAAAGTGATTGAAAAATTTTGTTGCAATGTCGTCCATGTCGTAGTTCCTTTGCACAATTCCTGGTTTGTATACCGATTCACTGGTATGCCCTCTAGAGTGTGTATGAAGTAATGAGGCCATTGCTCTGGTGGTGTCATTTTGCACATCATTTTTCACTTCTCCAAGTGTTCTGTTGGTGTCCCTTGTCCTTCATATTTATGATGTTTGTTGTTTTTTTGTTCTGCGTTGAACCTTATGCACAGTAACCACTTACATTGATACCAATATGTGATTTTATTTTTGTGTGTGCCCCACCATCTTGCGTGTGTGGCCTTGAGTGCTAAGTCAAGTGCTAACAGTCTCTGGTTCTCTAACACTGCGTCTTCATATTGTTTCAAGAATGTTTCCAAATCATTTAGTCCATGGAAACTGGGCGGTTCTCTGATTTCTGTGCCTACCCATCTTACTGCATGGTCTATTCATGCACATCTTCTCATGGATACTTCATGTAGACTTTGTTTCTAGTTCTCTAACCCAGTGTCTGAGTTTGTTTCACATGAAGTAATGCTCCGCCAACTGAGTACCCCGTCTACAATTGGGTTTATGTAATCCTTGTCACGCGCAGTTGTTCTGTACAACTGGTCAATTTCCTCTAAGTCTAGGCAGGTATGTTCTACAAGCCTCTCCCCTTCTGATGGGTCTAATGGTGCGATGACCCTATATTCTCCAGACTCAAATGTCATTTTCCTAGTCTTCAAATTGATTATGGCCTGGTTGTCAAACACCCAATCCATACCAAGCAACGTTGGGTAAGGTGTTGTGTCGTCCACTATTTCAATGACTTCAAAGTCTGCTTTAGTGCGCACTCCATCTAGGTTGACTGTCACTCCTTTCAGTCTACCGATTGGTAGGACTCTATCCTAGTTTGCTAGTTTTAATTGAATAGGTGAGTATCCTAATGTTGTCTCTCCCATGCATTGCCATGTATTCTTTGGTAATACATTCACTTCCGATCCTAGATCCAGTATAATGTCTCCCATATTGAAATCCCAATGTTAGCATTCAGTCTAAATTCCCTACTTGTTCTTCTTCTTGTGTGTAGGTGATTAATTGTTTTTGGTTATAGAGTTTCTTCCGTCTCGCTGCTACATTTTTCTAGGATATTTTGCAATATTTTCACAGATGATGGATCCCTTAATAAATTTACACATGATTGCAAAAAGCCTTTGATTATACTTACTTGTCCCATGGGTTGCATCCCGTTGGTATGATCCAATGATGGAGGCATCTCGTATTCTGGTGCTTCCTTGTCTTGCTGCATAGTTGAAGTCGACACCATCTCGTCCTTCTGAAATTATTGTCTGGCTTGTTTGAATATCTCCTTCTCCTTCTGTGTGTTCAACTGCTTCTTTGGTTCAGTGTTCTTCTTCACCCACTGATTTTTTTCTGGTTCCTATCGAACTGCATCATTTCCTATTTTCGTTCCTCCATGAGTGACTATATTAATGTTATTTCCTTCATCCCTTGCTTCGGATGAAATCCACTGAACATTCTAATTGTTCTGGTTTCTCTTTTCCTGAATCTTTACTAGTAATGTTGGACATTCCTTTGTATTGTGGTCTGATGTGCCACAATACATACAAGTTGTTGGTGGAAGTGGACATTCCTGTGCATAATGTCCTAGTTGTTGACAATTGTGACATGTGACTGGTCCTCTACCTCATCCGAAACCTCCTCTGGTTCATCCTCCTCCTCTATAGCCTGCTCGATCGCCTCTCGTAACGTTATACTGTGGCACCTGATTATAATGTGCAGTATTGTACTGAGGTTGTGTCGGGTTGTACTGTGGTTGTGTTTTATTGTATAGTTGTTGCACAGTATTATATTGTTGTTGCATAGTGTTATATGGAGCTGGAATTTGAATAAACTGTGGTGCTTCTTGCCCAGTCATCATTTCTACCTACACTCTATATGCGTCTGATGTTCTTTCTCGCATCAACTCCATAGTTCTGTAATCTTTATTGTCGTGGCCCATTGACTTGCAAAAGGTGCAATATGAACTCTTTGGAACTGTCTGGTATTTCTGCATCATCATGTAGTGATAGGGGCCGTGACCCAGTTTCTTGCATATTTCACACCATAGTCCTCCCAGTGGTAACAGATTTGGCATACCTGCTGCCATATACTGCGCAAACGTTGGGAATTCGTTCTTGTGGTGTCCTTCCGTTTTGCATGTGGTACACCAAACGACTTCTCATTTGTCCTTGTTCTTATTCTGGTTCAGCTGAAATGTTAGATTCTTCAAATCCTCCTTCAACTCTTCGATAGTTGGGTCTGTCTATTGGTACTGGTTCTCTTCCAGTTACAAGTTTGCTTGAAGAGCCTTTGCCTGCGTCTGAAATTTTTATTCTCATAAAGGGTATTTTAAGTGTGGGAGTAGTGAGTTGAAAAACAAGTGTCGATGCTGAATATCAGTCATGAGATATTTTAACTTCCCCTTCAGTTTCTTAAATATCTGATCAATATCCCATATCAACTCTTCTAGTTTCTGTATTATTTCGATCATATCGTTCATGTACTGATCCTTTGATCTCGGCTTCTGGAACTCATTAATCAATAACTTCTTAATGTCAGCCAGTGTCCTTGTCATCCCTGGGGCACTGTTTGTGTCTAGACTCATGTACGAGTCTAGTGCGCAGTCTCTTAGAGTAATAGTTAGCTGCACAAGTTTAGTATCTTCATCAATGATCTTTTTTTCTTCCTAGATCTTTGCACAAATGAACAAATGCTTCTCAGGGTCTTCTGCTGCTTCTCCCTGAAATTTTGGTAACCTGATGGTGGGATCGTGTCCTGCCATTCTAAATACTGAACTGCTACCTCCCCCGCGTGGTTTAGATACTTGACTAATGCTGCCTGAAATGGCTTCTCCAATTGCTGCTCCTTGTGTAGATGTGATGAAGACCCCCTACCTCCGCCTCGACAGGTTCTGTTGAGCTCCCGGTCAAGGATCGTTCTTCATCTCTATCGAGCTGAAGAAACTACCTGATTCCCTACTGATATATCCATGTAAATATAACCACAGGTCCTTTAAAGAATCGCCCCACGCAAACAAGCACCAAGTGTGAGCTCCCTTCATGTGACCACAACCATGTGACCACATGCCTACAGAATAGGCACGTCACATTTCACGATGTCGAGACTTTGCATTCCCAGACACTCGACTCTTCCAAGTCCCGAAACCCTGAAAAGGGCTTAACGGTCCTTAGCTCTTCCCTTAAATCCTCCATATGTAACCCTTCACCAAAACCCAGGGCCAACTCTTCTGGGCACATCGCGATTTTGCGTATCAGGAATTCCCGATTCGAATCACCTCTGTTCTCCCAACTCCCAAAATTTCGATGCTTCATATATGACGGCTCAGATCCTTCCTCAATCAATGACCAATATTAAATTGGTGATTTTCATTTAGCGAGTTTTCTCTGACCTTCACCTTCGTTCTCCTGAAGTCCGAAACCTCGATGGTTTTTGGATCTTCATCACCTATCCTCCAACGATGGACGGTTGGATGGTTCTCTTCATGATTTCAGAATTTAACGTATCGGGGGTATGGAGTGTATCCTCCTCTACTCGTCCAACTCCTGATTCCCGACTTGTGTGTGGATCTCTCCCATGTGTACTCTCCGATGGATGGTCTTGATTAAATCAGGACTTTGACGAGTCCACTCTCCTACTTATACGAGGTTTAAACCTCATGCTCCTTCTGTATCCAATGGTTGTTGCTCCTCGTGCCAGATCTGAAGGTTCAGTTATGATCTCCTCTCGTGTGCGGTTTTTGATATTTGGACATGGGCTTTGATGGTCCAGATTCACTCCTCTGTCACTGATCTAATGTCTACCGACGCTCCTCCTCCTGAGATTTCACTTCTCCCCAGTCTTGTAAGATTTTGACGCTTTGAAGGTCTTGGCCTTCGATCTTCTTCCTGTGAACTCTAAAATTTTAGGTCTCGCATGTGTTCTCAAAAACACCTTCCCTCCTTAGATTTATCGACCCTGAAACCTCGAAGGGTTTCTCAATATTTTGCTCCGTTCTGCTAGAACTCTATGTGTAAAAGACACTGTTCCTCCTCATCTTAAGAAATTGAAACAAGTTCTCACCTCTGCACACTCTTTGTGATTGACAAGCCTTCAGATGACTATATATTAACACTTCACTCGAGTGTTGGCTTGGTGCACTCCTCGCATAGGTCTTCTTCCAGAATGTTCAGTAACTCTGTCTCCCTTCCCTTCTTGAAAGCATGTAAGTGCCCTTTTGGCAACTTCCGCTCAAGAACTCCTTGCTGAGCGTACAGAGTCTTCAGTAACTCTATGAGTGTCTTCTCTGTGACACTTCTCTTTTCTATGAACTCGAAATAGAGTTCCTTTTATGCACTCTATGCACTTGCTCGATGCCCTCTTGGAAGAGCTTCACATAATACTTAGTGATTCTGTCTTCTACATGTGCCTTCCTCCACACAGTATTACCTCAAAGGTGTTCAGTAACCTTGAGTCTTCTACCCTTGAATTTATGATTCCTTTGATGCACCCTCCTGACATGTCTTTGCCTGAATTCCACAGAACTTAGATGTGCACTCTTTACACTGGCTTATAGATTCCTCAGCACTCTGTCATGCAACCCCTTTCATTAAACCACAAAGAACCCAAACTGAAATCAATAGCCTCACAGATAGGAAATTCCATCTATCCCTGCAAATGGCATCTAACATACATCTACAACATAAAATGAATGCATAAAAGACATTCACTCAAATACACATAAAGACATAAAGATTCTCATGCAGGAAAAACTGCTCTTTGTATTAATATCAGAATGCTTGTACAAAGGTTACAAAAGCTCAGATTGCAACAAAGTCTCAGCTCTCTCCTTTCTTCCTATCCTCCTCTCAGAAAATAACTTACTTAATTCTAGATACAAAGATCTTTTTACAAAATGGGGCTCTGCGAGCTCTTCCCTCCATCTCACCTACTCTCATAAATTACATTGAATTACATTCAATGGTTGTCTAGTCTAAATTGGATCTAGATCTCAACCTGTCAACCATTAAAGGCAACTCTAACTACAATGTGCGCAAAATCATGGCTTGGCTCTTCCATCCTTACAAACATTTAATTAAAAATTTTAAATTTGAAAATCAGAGGGTTTGCGCCTCTCTCCTCCATGAATGTGCACTGAATGTGATGGCTGGATGACGCTTTGCTAGGTTGGAGTGATTATCCTGCATCATACTCCACCACTGCAAAAAATTCATTAGCTCTTTCTCATGAGCTTCCCAGCTCTGTTGAAATCCACCTGGATCCCAAACTGTTCTTTGGAGCTGTCCATCTGCTTTGTTGCTTTGTTATTGTTGTTGTTGCTGCCCTGCTATTCTTGCAGGTCTTCCTCTACTCAGCTTCTCCCTGCTGGCAGTCTCATGTTTTGACCTCAACATCATCCTTCTTATCTTCTCAATTACTTCTTCCATCTTCTCAAATGGCTGGCTTTCCTCTTCATGCAACCTGCTTTGCTGCATGTTCCCTTCACACAGATCCATAGGCAGATAAATCCGATCCCCCATGTTGTCTTATCCATTTATTATGGCCTTGACTTTCCACTTTGCTGTAGAATCCATATTTGCAATCTCCTCTTGACTGACCTGCTACTTAGTCACTTCCTTTGATAGCTTTGCTTATGTCATTTCTCCTGCTGGTTCAACTCCAGCTTCTTCTAGTTTCTCCTTAGACTGGAATTTTGTGTCATGTTCTGCTGCAGACCTCAGCACTCCAATCATCATCTGTTCAACTTCTTGGCTGAAATTTCTTATCAATTTATTTGAATGCCCTTCTCCCATAATTTGCATGATTGTCTGCTCATGGTAGTCATCTACTGGCTTTGGATGGTTCAACCAATCCTCCAGCATTTCTAAGTCCTTCTCCCATGGAGTGAGTACCTTATCTGCATGCTCTCCTTCTTCTGGGAAAGAAATCAGTATCTCATCCTTCTCCTTCTCTATGACAGTCACAACTGGTTTTCCTTCTCCTGTTGTTGCATCTGCAACACATTCCCTGGCCTCCACTGGGCTATTTGGTAGGAATACCTCAATTCTCCCAATGATCAAAATGTATTTCTGACCCTTCTCCATCAGCTCTCCTTGCTGATCTGAACTCACCTCTGAGTTCATGATATTGTCAACCAATCTCATCTCGCTTTCCTTGCCCACCTGACAATTTGGGATTTCTGCCCTGCCCTCCTGATAGTCTCTGAGATCATCTAATGATCTCTTCTCCTCATCATCACTGAGATTTCTCCCAGCTTTTGGCTCGCATATGTGAACTACTTATTCTTCACATCTGAGGTCCTCAACATACCTCAGCCACCTTCTCAATAGTTGTCGCTTCCCTCTGAACATAGTTACCAACTTAATGAGAACTGTGACCTCAAAACGAGAACTCTGGCCCAAAAAACCCATATTTTCAGATAAAAAACATCAAAATCAACCCCCAAATCAAAAATTGGTGCTACCGGTAGCACCATTTTTTAAAACGGGGTGAAAATTACAATATTTTTCAAACATGGGCTTCAAAACTTAGACAGTAGCTCAGAAAAACCTTAAAATCAACACCTAAAAACAAATAAGATGTTTTTGAATTTTTTTTTTCTTTTCAAAATGTTAAAT
>JZKD02S2222751.1:617303-634840 GCA_000966675.3 Picea glauca | reverse complement strand
ATATTTTTTTCTAAATATTTAAAAATATTGTTATTTAACAACACTTATTTTCTATTTATTGAAGTAAGGTAAAAAAAGTGTGTTAAAAATGATATTTTCCACTATATTTAAAATGGATGGAACCATAACTTAATTAAAGACGGATAATTATCTGAAAAATCTTAATTTCAAAAAAATAAATGGTGTACAACATTTTTAACATTGGATGAAGCATGGGAATATGATTAAAAAAAAGATTGAATAAAAATAAAAATAAAAATAAAATTGAAAAGTTTGAAAATAGATGAAAAAACATCGTTGAGAAAAAAAAATGAAAAAATTGAGAATAAATGAAAAACCGAGCATTTAAACAAACAAAGTGGAAATCTTGTGTATCAGAAAATTTAAAATATAAAAAAAAAACCTAAAAATGGAGGGGGGTGCTACCGGTAGCACCATTTTTAAAAACGAGGTAAAAAACTTAACCCCCCCCAAAACAAGAACTCTGTAGAGTTCTCGTTAAGTTGGTAACTATGTTTCTGGCCAACAATCTCTTGACTAGCCACTTCACCTTCTTCTTTATGGGCCACTCATATACCCAACGTGCTTTTGCATCCTGTTGCATCTTAAATGCAAGATTCTCCATTTGTGCTCTTATCTTAGCGAGCTCTTGGCTTATCTCAGCCTTACTTCTTTGTTGGTGGTCCTTGTCCTGACCACATTCATGGCCTTCAGTAGCCATCTCTACCTTCCTTCTGTCGTTTTGAAAAATTTATGGATCACTCTACGTTTGAGAGTATCCCCATGTCCTCTTAAAACTCACCTGGCTGAAAACAATTTCTGCTACTGCGTCCATGCAACAACCCTCCTCACATAATGTCGATATTCTACATTCCTTCACTTGTATACAGATGAACTTCTGATACCACTTGATGTTACCAAAATTTCTCCTTCAATCCTTTTTCGCCTAAAATATATAGACGAAATTTCGCTCTGATACCTCTTGATGGTGTGTATCAGAGTATTATCCTTACTTACTCTGCCTCCCTCTGCCTGTTGTCTGTAGACAAAAAGTGGCTCTGATACCACATGATGCATACCCCCTACCTTCGCCTCGGCAGGGCCCGATGACCTCCCGGTCAAGGATCGTTCTTCACCTCTGGCGAGCTAAAGCATCTCCCTGATTCCCTATTGAAATCTCCACATAAATATAACCACAGGTCCTTTAGAGACTCAGCCCGCGCAAACAAGCACCAGGTGTGAGCTCCCTTCATGTGACCACATGCCTACACAATAGGTGCGTCACGTTTCATGATGTCGGGACTTTGCATTCCTAGACACCCGACTCTTCCAAGTCCCAAAACCGTGAAAAGGGATTAACAGTCCTTAGCTCCTCCATTAAATCCTCCAGATGTAACCCTTCACCATGACCCAGGGCCAACTCTTCTGGGCACATCACGATTTCGTCTATCGGGAATTACCGATGCAAATCACCTTTGTTCTCCTGACTCTCGCAATTACAATGCTTCAGATTTGACAGCTCAGATCCTTCCTCAATCAATGGCCAAGATTAAATCGACAATTTTCCTTTTGCGAGTTTGCTTCGACCTTCACCTTCGTTCTCCAGAATTCTGAAACCCCAATGATTTCTGGATCTTTGCCACCTGTCCTCCAACGATGGACGGTCGGATGGTTCTCTTTGCGATTTTTGGATTTCACATATCAGGGGTATGGAGTGCAGCCTCCTCTTCTCATCCAACTCCCGATTCCCAACTTGTGTGTGGATCTCTACCAAGTGTCCTCTTTGATGGATGGTCCTGATTAAATTGGGACTTTGACGAGTCCGCTCTCCTGCTTATATGAGGGTTAAACCTCCTGTGCCTTCTTTCAGATCCAACAATTGTTGGTCCTTGCGCTGGATCTGACGGTTAAGCTCTGATCTCCTCTCGTGTGTGTTTTTCATTGTCTGGACATGGGCTTCGACGGTCCATATTCACTCCTCTGCGACTGATCTAATGGTTGTCGATGCTCCTCCTCCTGAGCTTGCATTTCTCCCTAGTCTTGGAAGATTTCGACGCTTTGAAGGTCTCGACCTTCGATCTTCTTCCTGTGAACTCTAAAATTTCAGGTCTCTCCTGTGTTCTTGAAAACACCTTCCCTCCTGAGATTTATCAACCCTGAAACCTTGAAGGGTTTCTCAATCTTCTGCTCCGTTTTGCTGGAACTCTGTGTGAAAAAGACATTGTTCCTCCTGAGCTTAAGAACTTGAAACAAGTTCTCACCTCTGCACACGCTTTGTGCTTGATGAGCCTTCAGATGGTTGTCTATCAACACTTCACCCAAGTGTTGGCCTGGTGCACTCCTCGCACAGGTCTTCTTCCAAAATGTTCAATAACTCTATCTCCCTTCACTCCTTGAAAGGATGTAAGTGCCCTCTTGGAAACTTCCGCTCAAGCACTCCTTGCTAAGCCTACAGAGTCTTCAATAACTCTATGAGTGTCTTCTCTGTGACACTTCTCTTATCTATGAACTTGAAATAGAGTTCTTTTTATGCACTCTATGCACTCACTCAATGCCCTCCTGACAAAGCTTCACAGAATACTCAGCGCTTCTATCTTCTACCTATGCCTTCCTCCACATAGTCTTACCTCCAAGGTGTTCAACAACCTTAAGTCTTCTCCCCTTTAATTTGTGATTCCTCTGGTGAGCCCTCCTGGCACATCTTTTCCTGAATTCCACAGAACTCATATGTACACTCTTTACACTGGATTATAGAGTCCTTAACACTCTGTCATGTAACCCCTTGCATGAAACCACAAAGAACCTAGTCTGAAATCAATAGCCTCACAGATAGGAAATTCTATCTATCCCTGCAGATGGCATCTAACATACATCTAAAGCATAAAATGAACACATAACATACATTCACTCAAATACACATAAAGACATAAATATTCTCATGTAGGAAAAAATGCTCTTTGTATTAATCTCATAATGCCTATACAAAGGTTACAAAAGATCTAACTGCAATAGAGTCTCGACTCTCTCCTTTCTTCCTATCCTCCTCTCAGAAAAGAACTTACTTAATTCTATATACAAAGATATTTTTACAAAAGGGGGCTCTGCGAGCTCTTCCCTCCATCTCACCTACTCTCATAAATTACATTGAATTAAATTCAATGACTGTCTAGTCCGAATCAGATCTAGATATTAGCATGTCAACCATTAAAGGTGACTCTAACTACATCCTGTGCAAAAGCATGGCTTGGCTCTTCCAACCTTACAAACATTTAATTACAAATTTTAAATTTGAAAATGAGAGGGGTGGCGCCTCTCTCCTCCATGAATGCACATTGAATGTGACGGTTGGTTGACGCTTTGTTGGGTTGGAGTGATGCTCCTACATCAAGATGTACTTCTTGTTGTTGGATTTCCTTTGAACTTTGGTTGTCTAAATGGTGGTGTTCTCTTTGGTGTATTAGTCACACATGGGTTTATGGGTTCCACATTGACATTAATATGGATAGGATGGTTGCCTTCTCCTCCTGCTCTTGGACCTCTTGTTTTCCTCTCATATGTTACGTGCAGGATTTCTTCAATCTACTCCATAGCCCAAAGATCCTCTACCTCTTCCTCATCACTCACCAAGCCTTCCCTTGTGGCTACGGCTCTCTTCTTGGTATTCACCTTGTATAGGTAGGTTACTCCGCTACACGTCTTTCCTGTTGACACCAAGATCCACTTGATCTGGTCGTCATACATCATGATCGGGTCCAAGGTTTCCTCCTCCTTCTTGTCTTTATCCTTACCTCCTTCCATTTATCCTCTCTCTGTCAGTGCTTCCCCCCTTCCCCCATGCACGCAGGGAAGTTTAGTTGTCTTCTTCCATGGTCATTACAGATTTTTTATATAGAAGTATCTTAATAGAAGTATACAGTGATCGAATGTACCTTCCTTGAGGTCTACGTAGAAATTCTTTCTCCGCTGCAATGTATGACTTCGTTGTGTCGACTGCAAACTCTGTTATGAAGCCTGCCACAATACTGTCAAGCCAAAATTCTACTGCGCGGGTGAATTTGTTGTTCACCTGCTATAACTACACAATATGTACTGGGGTCCAATCTAACTATCGAGTCCGATTTGTTGCATGGTTATCCTTCAACCTTAGTATCCACTCCTGTAGTAGATGCAAAAAATCACAGAAAAAGACTTCGTGCAAATCAGTAAACACGTATTTGTCCAGATATTTTCGGGGTGTGATTCTAAGGTTTCTGTTGTCTTTCTATGAAAACTCTATCTTTTTGGTTCTCAACCAGCCTTTGATTTCTTCTTTCGTAGGGTTCCAGGGTCTCAATATTCCCTCCTAATGGCTCATTGCTCTCTTCTTTTCTTCGTTCTTTTCTTTCTCAATCTATCTCCTCTACTCAGTCCTCTCTCATTCCTATCAACGACAACAAAACCATTTGTTGGTTACTCTTCCTTCTTTACCGTCTGATTTTTTGACCTAGGGTTCATGTTGTTTGAGTTTCCAACAAAGCCTCTAAAACTATCGCCCCCCCTGGTAAACCAGAAGGAAACACAACACACAGAATGCACTGCGTAGTCTCACCTGAGATAGCTTTAATGGGTGGTTGTAAGACTTAGGTGTTTATATCCCAGATTTGAGTATGAGATATGAGATCTTTATTTAGAGATATCTACTATAAATTGTGATTTCAATCTACTGTATTTGTGACTATGCATTACCTTCAACAACTTATTTCCTTAATAATGCAACCATATGTCACAACAAATAGAATAATTCATTCATTCATTAAGAACAATAATTAGCTACTGAAATAACATAAAGATATGCTTGCATTCATCACATTACACATATATTACCGTGGTTCACCCCCCCGGGCTACGCCCACAAAAATTTGGCTCTTGGCTCTTTTATTATGATATTTCTGCATCTACAATGCCTTGTGATTATATTCTCCTCAGTTGGGTAAGATATTTATGAGGTGAACTAGATCACACCAGGCTCCTCAGCCTATGATCTAATCCTCAGATCTTCCTTCTCTCCTCTCTTCTAGATCAACATCTTAAAAAAAAATTTCATACCAGCATTACATATCGCATCAAATCGTACATATCTATGATGGAACAATAATGAAAAAGAAAGAACCCCCATATGATACACACGTATCTATCTTTATACATTTCGGGCTCTTCAGCCATTTACAATACATTACCAAAACCCTAACCCTATCGATGTTAGGTCTTCCTCTCATGCTCACGTGTTTTTCTTCCTCCCAGCTCTCTCTTTCCTTGTGCATGTTTTCTTGCATACATGCATGTTGTGTTTCCCTCCAACTGTTACTTCAGTTTATGCATGCTTTCTTTCCCCACGATTATCCTTCTTTCCACTTCGGCCTACTGCCAACACCATTCCCATGCTGTTGTCAGCTGCCTATGCCTCTTCAAGTTGCTTGAGGAGTTGTCACATGTGTGCCAGAACTTCCTCAATTCTTTCCTTTTGGCACGCATCATTATTGAAATCCTCGGTTGTGCGATCCTTGATCATTTGGGCCACCATGTCCACATCATCCTTGTAGATCATGTATTCTGGGGGCATTTTGTGTGCCTTCGCCTTCTTGTGCACACCCCCCCATCTAGATGAATGGCCTCTTAGTATTTCCTTGCTCCTGTGAAGTAGCACTTGATGTATTTCCCTATGTTGTCTCGGCCTGTTTCTCCTGTACCTGTGGCGCCTGTGTGTTGTTATTCTTCCCCTCCCGGGTGCCTATCTTGGATGTTCCCTCATTTTTCTGTTTTGCCTTGTTCTGACCTGTACTTGGTTTCTTGGGCACTGTTATCTCCTCAAAATGTGTCTATTCTTGTCTTACCTCCTCCTCATGTATCTCTGCAGGTATTTCATGAATGAGGATTGGAATCCTCCAGTCATATTCCCAATCCTTAATGACCATATCTATGTTCGCTTGCTTGATGCAATAGCGCAGTTGTAGCCATTGATTGTCGGGGTATTTCTGCACCTGGATCCACATCGCATGTCTAGTGGCATTGAAGTTGGCTATTCCATGATATTGTGCGATTGCTTCCAGTCTCACCATCCAAGTGTTGGCAATGTTGTCATGTATGTCATTGAGATAGCCTTCGAATATGGATTCATTCACCTTTCTGTTCTTGGAGTCCGAAGAAGACCCCGACGATAAGTATAGCGCTCCGTGGCAAGGATTGGGTCTAGTGGAAAAAAATGAATACTTCAGCTCCTTCTATCCGATCATGGTTATCAGGATGAGTAGCCATGAATAATGAAACTATGTCCCTATATCCTACGCATCCTTGCAGTTGTCTAGGAACAGATTCAACAAATAAGGGGCCCAGTTGAGTGTGGTTCCTTCTGCACATTGTGTTGCAGCTGTGAAAACCCTGACTAAGACTTCCTACTTGTGACATTTCCTGATTAATTTACATGCCATGATTTTTGTGGCCATTCTTTTCACGGCGTCACTAATATGCTTGATGATGATTCTGTGCGACCCCCTTTCACTGCCATATTTATTCTTCATTTCCTCGGCCAGTATTGTTCCCTTCATTTTTTCCTCAAGTAATTGTGTGAGATCCTCACCCTGTGATGCATGTGATGAGCTCTACGTCTATTGAGACAAGCTATTCCAGCCACAGGTATCCACCATGGGTGTCTGCCATCAGCTGATTGACAAAAAAAAATTCATACTGGCACCTCCCAAAGTGCGGTAGGTCCAAAATGCCTAGAATCTCATTTTTTTCCAATCCTACTACCCACTGGACTAGTTGATTAATTGGTTTGCCAAAAGGTCCTATACCCACAGTCTGTAGGTAGACTTGCTTGGAGAACTATGGGAACTTGTCCATGTCTATCACATCATGGTCTAAGTACCTCAATTTTTCCACACGGCCTAACAATTTTTTTTTTATACATACCCCTTCTGAAATGCGCAACAAGACAATGGTTGCAGTGGGTTGCTTGCGCGGTGAACTTGGTACCGTCTTCTTTCCCTTTTGTTATGGTGGCTAACTCGAGGCTCCAACCTCCATTGTTCATTGTTCTGCATACTCATCTGGTCGGTCGGTGATATCTTCCACTACTCCCTCCTATTGTTGTTTTGGCGTCATTATCTGTGATATTTCTAGTGTGGTTGTTTCTACCTAGTTTGGAGTCATTCCATTATCTCTCAGGGCTTCTTCAGGGTTTTCGGGGTGCACTTAGTTGCCTGCGTCCTCAGCCTGTTGGCCCTATCCCTCTTCTGGCATATCAATTTCCATGTTCGTTGGTGTTTTCTGCTAGGTTTCCTCCAAAATGGGTGTGGGGCTTGCTGGTGTCATATCAGGCGACGAGATTTCGTCCACGTTGACGACTTCTGGAGGCTGAGGTGGTTGTTGTTTGCTTGCCTATGGATGCGATGATGCTATGGTGTTGCTTCGAGGTTGTCTAGAATTATGGCTTGGTTCTCCCTGTTTGGGTGGTTCCATGGTGGTAAATATTGTGTTCATTGAGATTAGTGGCCTCTACAACTTTAACTCTCTGCTTCGTATGCTCTATCGATCTGTGCCTTTCCTAATTTCACAATAACCTTTCCACTCCCACGTACTTTATTTATATCTATGTCATGTGAAGCTTGTTGGAGACGTTACCCCAATTGCATTTCCATTGAACCACCGGTTCCCACGTACTTTCCATCGATTTCCCTTGCCGTCGCCAGTTGGCGCGATTAATGCAGCGTTCCGCCAGTCGTTTCTGGAATTCAATTCTGATAGCCACCGTCAGTTGGCGCTTCTTTTTCTGTATCTGTCTTTCCCATTGTTTCTTCTTTGTAATGAATACTGGCCTTGTCTTCGTTGGGCCAACATTGCCGAGTGTGTGTGCTCATTCTCTTTTTGGCGCGCTATACCTTTGTTGTTATCTTTTGATGTCCCACACGACGTGACATTTTTTTTTTTTTTGCAAGTGCTAAGGGGTCGATTGTCCCTATACAACTTCATTTGGCTCCCATTGATCATCTCTCTAAGTTATGTGCCTCATAAATCCTTCCACTGTACATCTCCCCCATCCGTGATAGTTTTTACTTCGTATGGTCCTAACCAGTGCATTCTAAGTTTTCCTGGATGTTGAAGGGATTTACTGTCATACATCAACACCAAGTCTCATTCCTTGAAATGTTTCCTCTTGATATGTCTATCATGCCAAGCTTTGTCCCTTGCTTTCTAGACTTCTTGGTGGAACCCTGCTAGAATCATATCTTCCTCCATGATCATCAGTTGATTCAACCTATCATGTATTGCGTCGCATTCTATCATGTTCGTAGTTGTTGCTACGCATAGACTGGGTACCAAAAATTCTAGTGGCACCACTGCTTCTTGTCCATACACCAATCTGAATGATGTTTGTCATGTCAACTTCTTGCATGTGGTCCTATATTTTCATAATACTGCTAGTATAGTTAGGTCCCAATCATCCCTACCGATGTTACAGATCTTCGTCAATGTATTTTCAAGGATCTTTTTAAAGGCTTCTACTATTCCATTTGCTTGGGGATGATATGGTGTACTCTTTTGATGATGAACTTCAAATTCCTCAGTCATAGCCTTAATAGTACTATTAATGAAGTGAGTGCCTTGGTCACTCATAAAAATCCAGGGGCAACCAAATTTGGTGATCACTTGTTTGAACAGGAAGTGTGTTGTTTTCTCTACGCTGCAATGTTTTACTGGTGATGCTTCTGCCCATCTTGTCAGGTATTCCGTCATGGTGATAATGTACCTCACTCATGGCCTTTTCTCTGGTGGTTTAATTGGTCCCACAAAATCTATTGCCCATTTTTCGAATACCTATAAATTTACATGTGGTCGCAGGGGCATCTCATCCCTTCTTCTCAGTTTACCAACACTTTGACATACATCACATTTCTGGTAGTACTCTTTTGAGTCTCTGTGGATGGTCGACCACCATAGTCCTATGTGCAATACCTTATGCACGGTATCTTTGCCTGCGTAATGTCCTCCTGCTATTCCCTCCTGGGCTTCTGCTAAAATCATTGGTCTTTCATGTTCTAGCACACATATTCTCAAGATGTTATCTGCGCCCATTTTGTATAAGTGTCCTACAATCAATTGATAGTTTGCAGCTCAGACTGCCAGGTTTTTCTTCTATGTAGTGTTATATTCCTGTGGAACAGTCCCTATACTCAAGTACTAAATAATGTTTGCGAAGTATTCATCGGTGATCTGGACTGAAAATAATTGTGTGTCCAGAAATTTCTCCTCTAGATTTGTAGGTTACTCCTCATTCGTGATCCTTGATAGGTGATCAGGCATGCATTCATCTTCCCTAGCTTGACTATTACTTCAAAATCAAATTCTTGAAACAACAATAACCATCTACAAATTCTCCCCCCCAACACTGGCTTGTTGACTAGGTATTTGAGTGAAGAATGGTCTATGAACATCTTGAAATGTTTCCCCAGTAAGTAATGTCTAAACTTCTGAAGTGCGTAGACCATAGCTAGGCCTTCCCTCTATGTAGTGTTGTAGTTCTATTCTGATTCTGACAGTTTTCTGCTAGCAAATGTTATAGGATGATCCGATTCTCCTGCTCCTCGCTGCACCAGAATAGCTCCAAGTGCTATGGTCAATGCATCTACATGTACATGGAATGTGGAATGTATTCTCCCAGTGTGGGAATACTAGTATTGGTACGGTTACCATATTTTTTTTCACCGTACCCAGACTGTGTTGACAATCCTCATTCCACTAGAACTTTGTGTCTTTCCTTAGCAGTTTCTCCATTGGAATGGTGATCTGCGTGTACCCTTTTATAAAAAATTTGTAGTATCATGTGTGTCCCAATGTCACTCTTAGTTGACGAACTATTTTTGGTGGTGGTAGATTAACAATTACTGCAATCTTGGCAAGATCTAGTAGTAAACCTTGCTTGCATACTATGTGGCCCAATAGTATCCCAAAATGTGTTTTGAAGATGCACTTCTTGATGTTTAAAGATATCTAGAACTCCCTACATCTTTCTAACATCAACTGCAAGACCTCTACATGGTATTTCAACAGAATATAGATTGTCCAATTGTCCAAATATACCTCTAGAAACTGGTGGATAAATTCTTTAAATGCAACTATGACTACTCTGGAAAATATTGATGGTGCATTCTCTAGTCCAAAAGGCATGACTATGTAATGGTAGGATCCCCATTATGTCGCAAAGGTAGTCTTGTACCGATCTTCTGGTGCTATCTTGATTTGGTGGTAGCCTGAGAATCCATCGGTGAATGAGTATGCTTTCTGACCTCCCGCATTTTCTAGGACTTCATCTGTAAAGGGTGTAGGGAAGGGGTCATGTAGGCAAGCATCATTGAGATTTCTCATATCTACACAGATTCTTATGCCTCCTTGCTTCTTCTCTTGAACTACCATCGGGCTTATCCATTCTGATTCTTCCATCGGTTCTATGATTCCATCCTCCAGTATCCTATCGATCTCAACTTTGACTTTTTTCTTATATATTAGATTGAGTTTGTATGGCCGTTGTCTAGTCGGTCTTGCCTCAACTCTGAGTGGTATCTTCATTTCACCTAGCTCTCCTGCTATGCCCTTCATTTCTTTGAATGTTGTGGGGAACAGGTCCTTTTACTCGCGTAGTAACGTTGTTATGCTTTCCACTGTTTGCTCATCCTAATAGTTTCCAATGCTAGCCATTTTGGGATTCTCAACTATCCCAATGTTGAATTTCTTCACCTTGATCGGCGCAACAATTACTTTTTATTCTAGAGGTGGACCTTCCACTTCTCTTTTGCCTTCAACTTCCTCTATGTGAATATCAAGCGGATCATCTTCATCTGGTACTTCTTCCTGCACATGGTAGCATGACAACAATTATTTCACTGTATGTTTGTTCTGATGTTGTTCTTCTGTTATGAGTTCAACTTCTGGTTCCTTAATGAATATCACCCCTCTTATTTTTTAAGTGGTGCATCTATGTTTGGGTTCTCATGCTCGAATGAGAAAGTGGTTGTTAAGTTTTGTTGTAGTATTGTCCATCTCGTAGTTCCTCTACGCAGTTCTTGGTCTGTATACCAGTTTGGTGGGATGCCATCTAATGTGTGTACGAAATGATGAGGCCATTCCTCTGGGGGTGTCATTTTCCACAACACTCTGCACTTCTCCAAGTGTTGCGTTGGTGCCCCCTGTCCATCATATTTCTACTTCTGGTTTCTTATTTGTTCTACGCCAAACCTAATGTGCAGTAACCACTTACATTGGTACCAGTCCTTGATTGTTTCTGTGTGAGCACCCCACCATCTTGTAGGTGTGGCCTTGAATGCTATATCTAGTGCTAAGAGTCTCTGATTTTCTAACACTTCATCTTCGTAACCTGCCAAGAATTATTCTATATCATTTACCCCATGGAAACTTGGTGGTTCCCTATCTCCGTACCTACCTATCTTACTACGCGGTCTATTCTTGTGCATCTTCTTGTGGAAAATTTGTGTAGCCTCTGTTTCCAGTTCTCTAAACCTGTATTTGAGTCTGATGCACATGAGGTGACACTCCACCAACTGATCATCCCATCTACAGTTGGGTTTACGCAATTTTCATCTCGCACAGTTGTTCTATACAACTAGATAATTTCCTCCAAGTCCAAGCAAGTAGGCTCTACGAACCTTTATCCTTCCGATGGGTCTAATTGTGCAATGAACATGTATTCTCCTGACTCAAAGGTCATTTTCCATGTATTTAAGTTGAATATGGCATGGTTATCAAATTTCCAATCCAAGCCAATCAATGTTGGGTAAGGTGTTGTGTCGTCCACTACCTCTATTACTTCGAAGTTAGCTTTAGTGCGCACTCCATCCAAGTCTACTGTCACTCCTTTTAGTCTCCCAATTGGTAGCTCACTTTGTGTTGATTTGTTAGTTTCAACTGAACAGTTGAATATCCTAGTGTGGGATCTCCCATACATTTCGATGTCTTCTTGGGTAATACATTGACTTTAGATCCTAGATCCAGTATGATATCTCCCATGTTGAAATCTCCAATGTTGGCGTTCAGCCTGAACTCCCTACTTGTTCTTCTCCTTGTATGTAGGTGATTGACTATTTTCTATTCTATATTTTCTTCTATCTCTATGCTACATATTTCTAGCATATTTTGTAATACTTTTACATAGGATGGATCATTTAGTAAGTTTACACATGATTGCAAAAAGCCCTTGATTGTACTTACTTTTCCCAGGGGATGCATTTCTTTGGTATGATCCAACGATGGAGGAATCTCATACTCTGGTAATTCCTTACTATGCTGCACGGTTGAGGTCGACGCAATGTCAGCCTTTAGAAATTCCTATCTGGATTGGTTAAATATCTCCTTCTCATTCTGTGCATCAAACTGCTTCCTTGGTTCGACATTCTTCTTCACCCATTGGTGTTGTATTGGTTCTTGTTGTACTGCATCGTTTCCTATTTTATCTCCTCCGCGTGTAACTATGTTGATGTTTCTTCCTTCATCCCTCGCTTCTGCTGAGATCCATTGAACACTCTGATTGTTCTGATTCCTCTTTTCCTAGATCTTCCCTAATAACGTAGGACATTCTTCTGTGTCATGATCTGATGCGCGACAATACATGCAAGTCGTTAGTGGAAGTGGACATTCTCTTGCATAGTGTCCTAGTTGTTGACAATTTTGACATACCATTGGTCCTCTACCTCTTCCAAATCCTCCTCTTTCTCTTCCTTCTCCTATGTATCGAGATCGATCCCCTTGCGACGTGTTATACTGAGGTGTCTGGTTATACTACGTGGTATTGTAGTGGGGTTGCGCTGTGTCATATAGTTGTTGTGCAGTATTATATTGCTGCTGCTGCGCAATGTTCTATGGGGCTGGTACTTAGTTAAACTGAGGTGCGACTTTCCCGATCATCATTTTTGCCTACACCCTATATGCATCTGATGTCCTCTGAAAGGATCCAGAGAAGGCTAAGAACAACTTAGAACTCACAAAAGCAACTTTGAACGCTTAGAATGGCTTTAGCAAACAACAAAAGGGAAAAAATTAAAAGTTCCCAAAACTCAGTGAAAAGGGCATGATCATGAAGAGCGTGTCGCAAGCTTTCTAAAGATGCAAACAACGCTCATCAAACGGAGTTACTGATCAAAATATATGAGCGGTCAAAATTTAGTCAAACTTGGTCAAAGGTCAAAAAGTCAAAGTGACACGTGGCACCACTGCAAGGGTGACACGTGGAAAATCCATACAGATGAGTTGGCATGGAATGATGTGGCAAAGATGGCAGACACGTGGGAAAGTTAGGTGATGACACATGTCAGTTTCATGGGCAAATCAGATTGTGACAAGTGGCAGTTTTGTGGACAAATTATATGGTTGTGCCAAGTGTCCAAGTCATGGACTTCCACGTGGCACCCCTCTAATGGTGGATGGGAAATTTTTTTATAACTCCACCAGATTTGAACTCATGACCTCTTATTAGCCCATATGCCCCACAAAATCCGTGCTACCACTACACCATACCATAAGCCTTGTTTATAATATGTGTCAAATATTATTTAAGTGTAAGTTTGAACCAAGGCACCAAACGAATGGGGCTAGGCCTTCGGCCCAGCCCCTGATTACATGTATTGTGCCATATGATCCTAGTCTCCGCTCGATTAGGGGCTTATCCCAATTTCCACCAAATATAGCATATTCCTCTATTTTTATCCATTCTGCCAGTTTTGTAACCACTCGCTATATTTAGCAGAGTGCACCAAAGTTGTTGAAACGATTTGCCAAAAAGGGGAGGCCCGTGGGATTCGACCCCGGGAGCTCCTCAAACCAATGCTCTATTTTAGCCTTCGCTAAACACTCCGCCAACTTCCTCATTTATGTATAACTGTCCGCAAACATTGTAAAAGGGGCTTAGACAGTGCATTCAAAACACACAGAGCATGAGAGGCAGGCCGAGCGCATCCGTACAGTACATATTTTTGCACAGTTTTCAAGGCTGGGCATGGATTTCGAGATCTATCCATACATTTATTGTGGGAGAAGTGGCATGGAAACCGAGGCAGGGGTGTCTTGGGGGCCTGAAAGTTTCCAAATCGGATAGAGGTGTGGAGACAGTCATTTTTAGGTAAAACGATGCCACAAACATAGTTTTGGTGTTAGTTTTCTGATCTGAGCAAAGTTTATGTGTATTAACTCCAGAATGAGGTATACTTATGTATTTTGCCCAATTCTTTTGTGGAGTTAATAAAAATACCTACCCATTTGAGAGTAAGACTCGAAGACGTAGTCCACCAGGGACGAACTCCGTTATCAAGTTCTTTTTGTTCATATTGCATGATTATGTTTCTTTTATTTTGAGTTTTTCCTTCTTTATGGTTTACTTTAGTTTATGCTCATTAATACAGTTATTTAATAAGTCACCTGACAAAAATATCCTGATCATGTTGATATCAGAGCAGTCATCTTTGACTTGAATTATTGAGTATGAATGCTTACTAGGGCCAAGCATAAGTAGGCTAAAGGAACTCTTAAGATGTTCAATCCCGATGTTGGTCGTGCATCCCGAAGGAAGAATATGGCAGAAGAGGATAAGCATGATGAGTAGGAGAAAAAATTTCACATGGTCTTTTATCGCATGTCAGAAATGGTCGAACGAATGTAGGGAGATTACAATAAGAGGATGAAGAAGAAAGGGAAGAAAAAGGAATCACATGTAGATGATGATGCTTCAGTAAATCAAGGGGCTGGAGGAGATCCTCCTGAGCCTCCATCTTCACCTTCAAGTTCTATTTCTTCTTCCTTTGAGAATTCTCATCACTCTCAACATTCTAACCATAAAGCCTCTTTTAAGAAACCATTATTAAAGCTTGATGTAAAGTTTGTTTTACCTATGTTTAATGGAGATGCTAATCCTAAGAAACTAGATAATTGGATCCAACAGGTTGAAGTATATTTCCAGGTCCAACATATTGGAGAAGAGGAAGTTAAAGTGCAACTGGCTTCTCTTTGATTGGAAGGCACCACTCTCATATGGTGGGAAATCAAGATACATGACAAAATTAAGTGTAGTAATCTTCTTTCCTCATGGTCAGAATTTAAAATAGAGATAAGGAAGAAGTTCTATTCATTAGGGTATTTGTTGGGTATGTGTTATATTCTTTGCACGAGTAGTAGTGTCACATATTTAGGTGGTTTTTCAGCACATGGTTTCTTTGTTGATGGTTTTCTATTTCCGGTTAAGGAATTAGGGTTATTGACTAATCTAGGTCATTAGGTTAGGGTTTCAGATGTCGATGGTTCCTATATGTATATTGTATTGTAAACAATGTATCACCGTGAATGAATATAGAATATGTTGGTTTTCCCGGTTTGGGTTTCCAGGGGAAAAATCTCTGTGTAATGTTTGTATTTGCCATTGTATCTTTTCTGTTCTTTTTACTAAAAATTTGTTTGCAGTAAATATTGTACAAGGTTAAAATCTAGAGTATTTACATAAAGCAATGATGGAATGGAAAAAATTGAGACAGGGTAAAGGTCAAACTGTACAAAGTTTCACAGAAGAATTTAGGAAGAAAGCTCTAGCATTAAATATTCCTTTGGATTCTTATGAAACTTTAATGAAGTATATTGGCGCACTTCATAGTTATATTCATCATAATTTGCTCTTATTTAACCCCACCAGTATTGATGAAGTTTGTGTGCAATCCACTCACCTTGAGAACAGAGGGAAACATGTTCAAGAACATCCCACAAAGAAACCTTCCAATTTCCCACACAAGATTTTCAAGAAGTTCAAAAGGAATGGAAAGAATACCTCTATAGTAATGAGAGAAGGAAGAAAACCATCTTTCACTCATTGCAAGAGGAGAGGTCACGATGAAGAACAATGTTGGAAACTGCATCCAAAAAATAAACTGAAACAGTTTAGTGGAAAGGGGAAGATGAAGACCGTTGCTAAAATGCAACAAGATCTTGGTTCTGAATCAGGAGATGAAGGAAAGATCATAGCAGCTGGAGTACAAGGTAAATATTCCAATGATGAATCTCATATTGATGAATGGAAGAGGAATGAGTTATTTCATATCTGAGTTGTATCTAAACATACTAAGATAGATACACTATTTGATCTGAGTTCCCAAGTAAACTTAATATCTGAAGAACTTGTAAAAATGATGGATCTTGAAACGAAACCACATCCAAAGCCTTATCCTCTTGGTTGGGTATGCGATGAAGAAAAACTTAATGTCACCAAACAATGTAGGGTTAGATTTTCTATTGCATCAAAGTTGATTGATGAAGTAGATTTGGATGTTGTACCACTTGATATATGTGGCATACTATTGGGAAGTCCTTATCTTTATGATATAAAATAAGTATTCTTTCGTCATGAGAATAAATACCACCTTACTAAAGGGAGAGTGGAATATATTGTTAGAGCTCATAGCATGAGGGTAAATACGACACTTGTTAGTGCAGGGAAAATGAAAAGACTCATAACCACTAATAAGAGATATGTACTCATGGTCGTCAAAGAGAAAGATGTCGGGACACCTGACGCTTTCCAAGGGTGTGATCCATCTCATAAAAATGAACTAATTGATATTGTTTCTAAGTATGATGATATTTCTCAGGAACCAGATGATCCAACATGAGCTACATCTTCAACAATATTCTCCTCTTCCTAATGTGGGCATGTACATGATGTCAGTTGTGGAGATGACAAAGATCAATAAGTAGGTATAGGGATTATTGGATCAAGGGGTCATCAGGCCTAGTTCATCTCTTTGTGGTTCTCCGATCGTGATGGTGCCAAAGAAAGATGGCACATGATGAATGTGTGTCGATTACTGAGTCTTCCTCATACCCTCTTCCTCGTATAGATGATTTACTTGATCAGTTGAAGAATGTTGTTTATTTCACTAAGTTGGATTTGCGCATTGGACATCATCAAATTAGGGTTGCATAACAAGATGCATGGAAGACTACCTTTAAAACCAAACAAGGATTCTTTGAGTGGTTAGTTATGTCGTTTGAGATTTGTAATGCTCCGAAAACTTTCATGCGTGTGATGAATGATGTATTCAAGACTTTCCTGGATGACTTTGTGATTGTATATTTAGATGACATTCTTGTTTTTAGCAGGACTTGGGATGAACATGTAAGGCATGTAAACCAAGTATTGGATACTTTGCAAAGGGAAAAGTTTTATCCTTTGCATGTCTTAACCGGTGTAAAGAAAACTTTTCAGTGGGAAGGAAAGCAACAAAAATATTTCAACATTCTAAAGGAGAATAGCAGTACCGCACCAATATTAACACTGCCAAATATTCAACAGTCGTTCGAGATCGAGATAGATGCCAATGGATATGCCATGGGTGCAATATTTATTTCTAGACCTCCTATTGTTGCTTCTATTATTTTGAAGAATACTTCTTTATCTCATGATAGCTATGTAGAACAATATGCCATCGATGAAGATTTTAAAGAAGTATATGAGAAGC
>JZKD02S2222751.1:571093-603169 GCA_000966675.3 Picea glauca | reverse complement strand
TATACACCGCTAATACAGAATTCAAGCAATAACTCCTTTATACTCACATTCACATAGCTATAATATATTGCGTCTTTCGTCGATGGGTGATTTAAACAACGATCATTTCACGACCCTGTTGAAACTCGTCTACCTCGTCTTATAATGAACACAATGCTCTGAACGTTTCAGGTTTCCGCATGACTTCTGGGCAACGATCTTAATCTAGACATCAATTTAATCTGACAACAATTTCCGCATGATTTCTGGGCAACGATCTAATTCCAAGGCCGATCTCCTTGTCATTGATTCCTTGTACGAGATTCAATAGACAACGAACATATGCATCATCACAATAATAGGGATCACATCCTTAACATCAGATCCATGCAACTCCTTTACCTTAGTGGCTCTGATACCAATTTGAAATTCATGAGCAGAGAGACACAAAATACACACAGAAATGAATTGTATTCCACCACATTACACATAGATACATCACACTTAAATAAGTGTTGTGAGATCCAACTTATTCGTCTCTTGGAGGGAGAGGTTGAGAGAATCTCTCCACATCCTCCAACAAACCCAATCCAATCCCTAAACTCTAGTATGTATCATTAATTAGGCATTATCTCTAACAATAATTCCCTCATAGTTTGCAATATTCCTGATACAATATATTATGTAGAACAAAAAATATCTAGCAATCAATGACAAAATAATAATTATATATCTAGAAAAATATCAGATGAACACCAGAATAGCACCAGAATAATCACCAGGAAGAGCAACTTTATTATGATAGTAATGTTCACTTGCCTCTTCGAGGGGGCAACCTCTAGCAGGGAAAATCTCTATTACAATAATCTCCAAGAAAAAATATCCAATACCTCCTACTCTTATTTATACTAGTTCTACCTTCTAAAGAAATTTCTTGAGGAAGATCTTTCTATAAGCGGAAGCTTCTATTAGGTCTTCTTACATTGGCTTATTCTTCTTTATTTATTAGGCCTTATTAATTAATGTCAGCCTTTATTAAATAGAAAACATATCCTATTAACTAATGACCCATGGAAAGGATTTAGGATCAGATCCTAACATGCCCTCCCCCTTCAAAAGAAGCCTTGTCCTCAAGGTTGCAGGTGAAGAAATTGTTGAAGTATGGTTGTGGGTTCCTAGGTCGTCTCCTTTGGTGTTGCGTCCTTCCACTTGATCAACACTTCCTTGATAGTGCTTCCATGAAACTGACGTTCACAGTTATTGAGGAATGATTCTGGTTGGAGCCACAAGGAACCTTCTTCATCTAATTCCAGTAGTATGATTTGGACTTTGCAATTCTGGCCCACAACTTTCTTCAAACAAGAAACATGGAATACGGGATGGATTTTGGAAATAGCAGGAAGGGCCAATTTGTAAGCCACAAAACCAATGTGCTTGATGATCTAGTAGGGTACATAAAACTTAGGTGCCAATTTGTGATGTCCCTGAGCTTTGAGAGATGTTTTCTTGTAAGGTTGGAGCCTGAGAAACACTTGATCACCTTCTTGAAAAACCCTTTCTGAAGGATGTTGATCTTCCTGTTGCTTCATGCAATTTTGGGCCATGTGGAGGTTATCCTTTAGAGTTGCTAGAGTGGTTGTACTTCCTTGCAACATTGTATCAATAGATTGGACCTTGGATGTGCCAGGAAGATAGGTAGTGATTGTCAGTGGTATTTGGACATACGCCACTTCATATGTGGTCATTTTAGTGGTCGTATGATAGGAATTATTGTACCACCATTGTGCCAAGGGAAGCCATTGCACCCACTAATGTTGCTTGTCAGAAGAAAAAAAATGCAAGTAGATTTAAAAACATTTGTTGACTACTTCCGTTTGGTTGTCATAATGGGGGTGATAAGTTGTGCTCATCTTCAATTGGGTGCCCTGCAATTTAAACAACTCTTGCCAAAATGTGTTGGTGAAAGTTGGGTCACAATTAGAGACAATAGAGGTGGGCATGCCATGTAGCTTGAAAATATGACCAGGGAATACTTGCACTATGAGTGTCAGTGTGAAAGGGTGAGATAAGGGACAAAAATGAGCATACTTGGAGAGACGATCAACCACCACCATGATGACATACTTGTTCTCGGCTTTAGGAAGGCCCACTATAAAATCCATGGAGATTTCGGTCCACAGAGAAGCTAGAATGGGTGATGGCTATAGGATGCCTGGAGACTTTACCATTTCACCTTTATTACGTTGGCACACCTCACATTCTGTGAAAAATTGAAGTATATCCTTCTTCATGCCTTCCCAAAAAAAGAACGATGAGCACGTGCATATGTATTTTGGAAGCTCGAATGACCCGCTAGAGATGAGGAGTGAAACTCATTTAAGATTCGGGACTTGAGTGTTGAGGAGGGTGAGAGAACTAGGCGATCCTTATATCAGAGAATATTATCCTTCCAAGTGTACCGAGTGGGAGGATTAGGGTCCTTCTGAAGACGTTGAATTAATTTGGAGGTAGCCTAGAGTGTTATCCACTCTTGGTGCACTTCTTCAATCCAATCGGGGACTGTTAAAGATAACACAAAGAGGGAGTCCTCCTCCTCATGTTGTCTTGACAATGGATCTGATACTATGTTATATTTTCCCTTTTTGTAGATGATTTCATAATCATAACCCAACATTTTTGTCAACCACTTATTTTGTTTTGGGGAGGATAGTTGTTGCTCCAAAAAATATTTCAGGCTATGGTGATCTATTTTAATCTGAAAATGATGTTCCAAGATATATGGTCGCTAGGTGTGCACTGCATGGAGAATGACCATCATTTCATTTTCATATGTAGATCGACTCAGGTTGTGACCACTCAACGCTTGGTTAGTAAATGCCAAGGGTCGACCATCTTGGGTGAGCACTGCACCTATACCTGTGCCTGAAGCATCAAATTCCATCACAAAGGCTTTGTTGAAGTCAGGAGCTTCTAGGACAGGGGTCGTGCACATGGACCTCTTTAATTCTGTGAATGTTTTCTCAACAACAGGTATCTAATGAAAGGAATTATTATTAAGGAGGTTAGTCAAGGGATTGGAAATTTTTCCATAATGGTTGACAAATTTCCTATAATAGACTGAGAGACCCAGAAAACCCCTTAGGCTCTTTAAGGTCATTGGTCGCGACCATTCTTTCATAGCTTGTATATTTTTGGGGTCCACTTTTACCCCATCTTTGCTGACAATGTGCCCCAAGTATTCCACTTCGTTGACGCCAAATGAACATTTGGTCTTTTTGACAAACAATTGGTTTCCCTGCAGCAAGTGAAGGACTTTGTCCACATGAAGAAGATGGTTATCCCAGGTGCAGCTATAAATGAGGATATCAAAGAAAACCAAGAAAAACTTATGAAGATAAGGTTTCAATAGTTTATTCATGAGACTTTGGAAGGTATATGGAGCATTGCAATGGCCAAAAGGCATGACCAAGAATTCATAATGTCCCTCATGAATTCGGAAAGTAGTCTTTGGAATATCATCCTCCTTCATCTGGATTTGGTGATAATCGGATCAAAGGTCTAATTTGGTGAATACAAAGGCACCTTGTAGTTCATCTAACAAATCATCAATGGCATGAATGGGAAATTTATCTTTGATGGTTAGTTTATTCAAGGCATGAAAATCAAGGCACATGCGCCAAGTACCTTCTTTCTTTAAAACCATCACCACTGGTGAAGAATATGGGCTAGTACTAAGGAGAATTACCCTCGCCTCAAGTAACTCTTGTACCATCTTTTCTATTTCATTTTTCTACGCAAATGGGTATCGGTAGGGACGTACATTGGGGGATTGATTGCTCGACATGAGAGGGATGCTATGATCATGCTCACCCCTGGAAGGAGGTATGGATGTAGGAAGCTCAAAGATATTGGGGTATTTGTCCAAAATGAGTTGCAGGCTAGGAGGAACTACCTGAGAGACCTGTTTAGTGACCTGGATGGAATTAAATTGAGCAATCACACCATGGTGGCCTTTCTTCAAGAGTTTTTCCATCCCGTGAGAGCTAATGATTTCAAGAGACGCTGCTTGGAGACCCCAGAGAGTATAGGGGTGAGCATCTTGGGTGAAGCTCATATATAATTCTTGATAATCCATTGTGATCAACCCCAGAGTGCGAAGCCATTCCATGTCCAATACAATATCACAACCACCCATGGAAATAGAGAACATATGGTTTTTCATATGGTAATCACCCATTTGGAGTTTGACATTCTCACAACGACACCCACACTTCATAGTACCACCATTAGCGATGAGGATTTGAAAATTAGAAACAGGGTAGGCAAAGTAATGGAGCTCATCAGCTAGCCTGTGATGAATAAAATTATGGGTGCTACCACTATCAATTAATACCACAAATGACCAATGTTTAATGTATCCTTTGATCTTCAATGTGAGTGGGGACAAAATACCTGAGAGTGCATGAAGCGATATGACCGGTTCCATGGATTCCATCGGTGTGACAACTGGATCTTTGATAGGATCACTTGGTTGAGAAACCTCTTGGTATGAAACCTCATCTGATGGGATATCGTCATAGGAATAGGAAGATGAGGCATCAATCTGGAAGAACTTTTGTTCTCGACATTTATGTCCAAGTGCATACTTTTCATCACAATAGTAATAAAGGCCTTGCTTACGATGTTCCATCATTTCGGCGGGAGAGACGTTTTGGACCTTCAAAGTTTGGGTCGGAGCAGGGGTAGCCCCTGGTTGAGGATGTCTGGTAAATGGAGTCTTTAGGGATGGCACCTGGAGGATGGTCTCTGCTTCCTTGGCTAATTGACATGCCTTCAAACATGTAGTAGGATGATGCATGTTCACATGAGCCTTGATAGCTTCTTTTAAACCACAGATAAAACAGTCCAGGTAGAATTCATGTGATAAACCCTCGATACGAATAGCCAACTGTTCAAATGTCGTGATAAAATCTGTGACAGAGCCGGTTTGGATAAATTTAGTGATTCAACCCAAAAATTGTGATTCCCGATAAAAATGGGCACAAACAACTTTGGAGAGCATGTTCCAATTAGGATGTACTGGATAACATTTCTGATTCCATTTCCTCCATTTCTAGCGTTCTTGATCCAAGTACAAAACCCCTACATGGAGTTTGGTCTCATCATCTCGAATATCATGAAGGGAGAAGTATTGTTCCATTTGAGAAACCCACCTGGCTGGGTTGGAACCATCAAATTTATGCATGTCAACTTTGGGCACCTTAGTCTAAGAAGGTGGAGAACCCCAAGGGGAGCAGGAGGACTGAGTATGTTCATAATGAGAAGAGTGAAGTTATTCTGGGTTTGGATCAGCATTCTAGCCTTCAAGGTGTCTTGGGACTGAGAGCAAGTGGTAGGCATGGTGAAGGCTTAGGTAGCAACAGAGGTGTTGGGAGGGAAAAAAATGGGCTTAAAAATGATAGGTACCCGATTGATCAGGACAAAGAGAGGAATCCAATGGGAT
The DNA here is from genome assembly GCA_000966675.3 of Picea glauca. NCBI lineage: Eukaryota > Viridiplantae > Streptophyta > Pinopsida > Pinales > Pinaceae > Picea > Picea glauca. The sequence goes on along the minus strand of JZKD02S2222751.1, from coordinate 597,687 downwards.
AGGTTTTGACAAAGGTGTCCCAGAGGGGGTTGGGTCTGCATGAAAAAAGGCCTAAAATTGAAGAGTACCACTGCGATCAGAATGAAGAGAGGAATGCAATGGGATAGGTCACAAATAAGGGTGCTGACAGGCCTGTAATTTTTTTTTTACTCTGGAGTTATACTCCAAACTAAATAATACTGTAGAGGCATAATGCGCAAATTATTAACAGGACAAAAGATGTAGTAATTTCACAACCCCAATGCAGATGACAAGGTTGCACTGCAATAGATCTTGTATTTTCTTTGTTTGTTTTGTTCCCAAGGCTTATTGTTTTCAGGGAATCTACAGTCAAGGGTTTTCCCTGTGCTATAACTCTCTTATATACGTGCGGTGTCCAACAATAGTACTCGACCCAATATCTTAGGGCACCAACTAAGGAGGCTAGACCATACCCTTATATGTACTACCCGACTACCCAGGTAATAGAGAGTCACTTCTCAAGTGTTGTTCTTGGTGACACTATAGTAGTCAGGCGATTGGTCAGTTTATCTATGGAGGACTTCAGGATGCCTAGGTCGATCTGTATACAGGTGTTGTCTGATGCACTACCACTGAAAGGGGTAGAAACAAGGGTTACAAGGGTGGCCAACAAATGTGCACTTAAAAACCACTTGTATTTCCTATGTGTATGACTCCCTGACCGTGGGTTTATGTGCATAATGACAAATATTTGTAGCTTAAAGATGCCAGAATACATCTCTACCCTAAAAAAAAAAATTAACCCACAAGTCTTGCCCTGGAAAGAGCTATGATACCACTTGCAATATTCCCAATACAATATATTATGAAGAACAAAAAATATCTAGCAAGCAATGACAAAATAATAATGATATATCCAGAAAAATATTAGATGAACACCATAATAGCACCAGAATAATCACCAAGAAGAGAAGCTTTATTATGATAACAATGTTCACTTGCCTCTTAGAGGGGGAAACCTGCAACAGAGCAAATCTCTATTACAATAATCTCCAAGAAAAAAATATCCAATACCTCCTACTCTTATGATCCATACTATGTTCAGAACAAAATGAAAGCAGAGATATTACAATGAAACACTCATGAAAATTGCCAAAGACAAAGAAACACAACAATACTTGATTTCTATTAATGAAAGAATTGTAAAGAGACTATAAATACAGAGTGCAAGACTTGCGAGAATGGTGGCAGCTTTATCTCTAAGAAGATATGTGACTACTAAGCTCATTCACTAGAAGATGATTACAATGAAGCTCTGAAGGCCTTTTTATGTTAAAAAGGAATGCCAAAACCCTAGACATCCAAAAAACTGACCCTAGGAGATGAAACACCAAAAGTCATGTGGGCCCTGTTTGGGTAAGTTAGTACATTAACTTCCCGGGGTCATAACTTTTGCATATGATCTCAATTTTAGGCACATGATAGCCCGTTGTAAAGGTAGTTTTGAGAACTACACATTACACCATCAAACTCAAACTTTGTCTACAGTTTGACAGTGGTGAGCCAAAAGAAAACTATTTAGGGCCCCAAAATGGCCCTGGAAGTACAACAAGATGTGTTGACATGAAAACATACAAAATGAGCCAGTTGGATTAGATGGGAGGCCACCAATATCCACCTGGAATATGTGTAGGGATCTAGAAAGCCCCAGAAGTGTAGAACCCATAATTACAAAGAAGTACAGAAGAACGTTATGAACTAAAAACTGATAAAAGGAGCCAGTTGGAATAGGTGGGTGGCCACTAATATCCACCTGGATCAGTACTCCCCCCTTAGGAAGCAATGGTATCCATTGTGTTGGTGCCTAGGGAAGAGAGGAAAGCATTTTCTGAATCTGAATCTTGGTGAGATGTGTGCTTTGTTGGAGAAGTTATGTTGCTTGGTCTCTGGAAGACTGTCACAAGCCTATTGCTGGCAGGGTTGAATATGCTCCACCAATATGTTGTCTCTGGTTTTGACAGGGCATTGTGTAGGCACCAATGTAGGTGAAGAAACAATCTGTTTTGCTATAGAGAAGGTGTTGAGGCTGCAATGGTTGTAGCAGTCTTCTATGCATCCTTTGAACATACTGTCAAGAGGATGAATTTTGCAGTATGAGAGATTACTTTGTGGAACTGTTTTGGTGGAGTAGTAGTTGGAACTACCTCTAGTATCCTATAGAGATAACCTCCCAATGTAATAATGACACTACAGGGTCTAGACTCATAGACATCATGACATATCCACATATATGGTTGGCCCAAAACCACATCATAGACATCAATAGGGGCAACATCACACATTACCTCATCCTTGAAGGGATGAATGCCATAGGACAGGCGACACTGCTGGCTGACACAGATATCTCTTCCTTGGTGAAGCCACCCGATGTTGTATGGTTGTGGGTGTGGTGTTGTCAACAACCCAAACTGTTTGATGGCCTTAACTGAGATGAGGTTCTTCTGGCTGTCGTTATCAACAATGAAATGCAACGGGGTCCCCTTCACCCACATCTGTGAATGGAAGAGGCGCTCCCCCTCTTTAAGATCTATTGATTCTTCTGGTTGAATTTTTGTGGTCGCGACAGTGGCAATGGGGTCTGCGTCAATGATCTATCTATTTTCAATATTTTCTGGATCAGATTTTGAACCAGGGTTCATCTTCATGTCTTTGACCTCAACTACCAATGACTGTTTCGAGTGACATCCATCGGTGTTATGCTAGGGGATTTTGTGGGAGTCACACCACTTCCCAGTGTCATTCTTCGTCTTTCCTTTACCCTTCTTGTCCTGTGTCTTAGACTAGTTGTCTGGAGGTTGTTGTTTAGGGATGTCCTTACCATGATTTGGTTGTAGCATATTTGCAGACACAAATTCCCATTTGTTTTGGTGCCTAAATTTCTGCTCGATTTTGAAAGCATATCAATAGGCAACTCCTAATGATGAGATGTTTAGGAAATCCATGTCAGTTTGGATGTACCTATGTAGAGCCCCATGATATTTCAGAACTAGGTGTCGCTTGGAGTCTTTGATACCCATCTTGGTGCGCAAGGTATGGAAATTATTTGTGAACTCCAACATTGTTTGGCTCTTCTCTTGCCCCAATGTGGTCCATCTCATGTACTAGTCTTCATAGTTAGCAACATGATAGTACTGTTCTTTGACTGCATCCACAAAAAAATCCCAAGTGGGCTTGGCCCCATATATTCCATATTCCTTTGTGGAACTTTTCTCCCAGTAAGTTTCCCACCAATTTTTTACATGGGGGAGAGCCTTCAGGAGTGCAAAGGTGATTTTTTCCTTGTCGGAAATTACTTGAATAGAGAAATAGCCTTTTAATAAATTTAACCATTTTTCTAGGGACTCCACATCTATCTGACCTTCAAATATGGGAATATCAAAATTAACTTGTACCTTGAAGGGAAAGGTTCCTCCAAAATGTCCACTTGATGAAGATGCGTATGTTGCTTTTGGCAGGCGTTGAAGCATGTGTGAAAAATTCTCCATCATTTCGTGCCTATGTCACGTGAGATCTTGCTCAAGCAACAGGTTAATAGAATCTTCTACTCCACCATTTTTCTTTTCTGTCGCCATCGAGGGTTTCTTGGGCATGCTAGAGTGATTTTCCTTAAGAGAGACAAGCTGGAGACCCCACTAGCTATACTAGGACCTTGTCAAGGACATGCATTGAAAATGATCAAGAGCAACCTGCTCTGATACCATTGATCCAGATTATCTTCGGAACAAAATGAAAGCAAAGATATTACAATGAAACACTCATGAAAATTTCTAGAAATAGATAAATACAACAATACTTGATTTCTATTAATGAAAGAATTGTAAAGAGACTATAAAATACAGAGTGCAAGACTCGCTAGAAGGGTGGCAGCTTTATCTCTGAGAAGAGATGTGATGGATACGCTCATTCGCCAGAATATGATTACAATGAGGCTCTGAAGGCCTTTTTTATGTTAAACAATAATGAAAAAACCCTAGACATCCAAAAACCTAACCCTAGGAGATGAAACACCAAAATTCATGTGGGCCCCTTTTGGGTAAGTTAGTACATTAACTTCCCGGGGTCGTAACTTTTGCATATGATCTCAGTTTTAGGCATGTGATAGCCCGTTGGAAAGGTCTTTTCAATAACTACACATTACACTATCAAAATTTGACTTCTTCTATAGTTTTACTGTGGGGAGTCAAAATAAAACTGTTTAGGGCCCCAAAACGGCCCTGGAAGTACAATAAGATGTGTTGACATGAAAACATACAAAATAATCCAGTTGGATTAGATGGGAGGCCACCAATATCCACTTGGAAGATGTGTAGGGCTCTAGACAACCCCAGAAGTGTAGAACCCACAATTACAAATAATTACAGAAGAACATGTTGAACTAAAAACTAACAAAATGAGCCAGTTGGAACAAGTGGGTGGCCACCCATATCCACCTGGATCATCTTATTTATACTAGTTATACCGTCTAAAGAAACTTCTAGAGGAATATCTTTCTAGAAGATAAAGCTTCTATTAGGTCTTCTTACATTGACTTATTCTTCTTTATTTATTAGGCCTTATTAATTAACACCAGCCTTTATTAAATATAAAACATATCCTATTAACTAATGACCCATGGAAAGGGGTTAGGATCATATCCTAACATAGTTTCGAGGAAACAATTTTCTAGAATTTTATTATAACAGTAATATGGTAGATTAATATCAAAGAGATAAACCCAAGGAAGAATGAATGTGGATAATGATTTGCATGCCCAGAATCATGGAGTATATTTGCATGCAGATGAGAAACCACATGTCTTCATGGGAAGTATATGCATTCCCTCTATTAGAACTAAACATAAACATTACAAAATCCTAATTAAGCAGAGTTAAAGACTTGGACTTATCAATAAAATAATGTTATCTTCATTTAGCCCCATTTCTTCCCCTTTTGTGGAGTCATGTCCCCCCATTATATTGTCCTTCTACTTCTATAAAGCCCATGATATTTTTTTTTATCATCATTCAATGTATAATTTTACATATTAAATAATTCGTCTTTTAGTCATTCATTATATACATAAACAATACTAATCTCAGAATCAAAATTGGGGTATTACATATGAGGATGAAATAGTTATAGAGTAGTTCAAGAGGGGAGATAGGGTGGGAGATGGAGGTTGTGGGAAACACCTACCACTAGTGGTTCTATGTGGTTGTTCCAATTTTAAAGTATTTATCTAGGGGGAATGGTTAATCATCCCTTTAGGGATACTCCTTCTTTTAGTGAGACTCTTGTATTCCTGACATTTAGGGAGATAAGGGGAGATGCCTAACCTTTCCAAGTCTTTCCTTACCTTAACTTAAAGGAAGGGTATTCTTTATTTATATAGTTATCCACATATCTATTCTTATTAATTTACAAACAATTTTATATTTTTTAATTAATTATTTTGAAAAATCAAAATTTTAAAATTTTTACCTAATAAATATCTAAATTTGTTACATTTAATTTTATTAATATTAGATGTTAAAAATACATATAAATTATAAACATAACATTAAAATAAACTAAATTTAAATAAAAATAAAAAATATATAAATTCTCTTTTAATAAATTTAAGATGTTTATGCTTCAAAAATTAGCACAATATGCTTGATATATTAACCTTCTAAATCAAAGAGCATCTTGTAATATTTTTTTTTCTTTTTGTGATCCAGATTTATGAGCGGAACGAAATGAATAACAAATTGAGTACCATAACACAGAGATACAGAGAACAACAACATATATCAAGTGAACAATAACTTCTATTGAATAAATAAAATATGATGAAACTGTAGAACTACAAAACTGAAACAACTTGCTCAAATGGTGGTAGCTATCTCTGAGAAGAGATGTGGCATCCGTCTGAGAATAATGATTACAATGAGGCTCCATAGGCCTTTTTAACATTACTCATGAATCCCAAAACCCTAGACATTCAAAAACCTAACCCTAGGAGATGAAATGCAAAAAGTTATGTGGGCCCCGATGGGTAAGTTGGTACCTTAACTTCCCAGGGTTGTAACTTTTGCATACAACCTCCGTTTTAGGTGTGTGATAGCCTGTTGGAAAGGTATTTTTGAGAGCTACACATTACGCCATCAAAATTTGACTCCATCTACAATTTGACTATGAGACGCCCAAAAAACACTGTTTAGGGCCTCAAAACGGACCTGGAAGTACAAAAAGATGTATTGACATGAAAACTTCAAAAATAAGCTAGTTGGATTAGGTGGGTGACCACCAATCTCCACTTGGAAGCTGTGTAGGGATTCAGACAACCCCGGAAGTGTAGAACCCACAATTACAAAGAAGTACATAAGAACATGCTGAACTAAAAATTGTCAAGAGGAGCCAGTTGGAATAGGTGGGTGGCCACCAATATCCACCTAGATAAGTCCTTCCCCCTTAAGAATCAATGGTCTCCATTTCATTGAGTGAACCCATTAGGTGAGGAAAATTCTATTGAATTTAGCCCTGGGTGAGCCACTTGCCTTGGTGTAGGAGTTTCCCTACCTTGACAACCCGATAATGCTAGATCCTCTGCTGGTGAGTGCCCTTGACTTGTGTGTCCACTATCTAATCAGTGGATGCATGTTCCATGCAGTCAGGGTTGAGCTCTATTGGTTTCAATTGTTCCACGATCTCTGAGGTGTCCAATAATGGTGAAAAATATGGTCAAAGGAGGTCCACATTGAACACTGGGTGCAAGCCAAGGAAGGGTGGAGTGTTGAGCTCAAAAGCATTGCTACCCACAACCTTGGTGATAGTGTAAGGCCCATAGTGAATTGGACAGAGCTTTCGATGGGGCCCCATAAGGAGATATTTCTTCAAATGTAACCATACCTTGTTTCCCACCTGAAACTAGTGCGGTACCCGGTGCTGATCATGGTGTTGCTTGTACTTAGCATTGACTTTCTACAAAATAGCATGGACCTATTGGCAAATGTGTTGAATCCGCTCAATGAATCTGGTGGATTTGTCAGCCTTAGACTGAACATGGGAAGATTATGCATGTGTGGTTGCAAGAGGTAGTGTAACATCAATGGGACCCAAGGGTTGGAATCCTAGCCCCACCTAAAATGGGCTATGGCTGGTGGAGCTATGGAGAGCCCTGTTGTAGTTGTGCTGAACATAGGGAAGATTCTCATCCCATGTACGCAGATGCTTAGATTTGTACATGAAAATGATGTGCACAGTCATCTTATTGACGACCTCTACATAGCCATCGGTTTGAGGGTGGAAAGAAGTGGATTTAGTGAGCTTGGTTTCCAACAATGACCAGAGATTCAACCGAAATGTGCTGAGGAACCTGTTGCCTCGATCTGAGGTGATGCTCTATGGTATCCCAAAATGGACCCACACCCATTTGAAGAAGAGATTAGCAGTATTTGTTGTTGTGATGCTCTTCTTGTAGAATGTGATAATGGCCATCTTCGAAAACCAATCAACGACCACAAATACACAAGCATTTTCATGCTTGGTGGACAGAAAGCTAGACATGTAATCCATCAAGATGAATTCCCAAGGCCTCTCGGGAGTAGGAAGAGGTGTGTATAAGCCTTACTTCTTTATGGCTGTTGGAAATGGCATAAGCAATGCAAGATATGATATACTTATTGACGTCTTGTCGAAGTTTTTGCCAATAAAAATGTTTCTGTATAACGACCACAGTTTTCTCCACGCCAAAATGTCCTGCCATCTGAGTGTAGTGAGCCTCCCAAATCAACTTTGCATGCTTGCTTGTGGGAACAAAGAGGTGGCCCAGATGGAATAACAATCCATCCTGGATGTGAAAATAGGTGATATTCACTCCTGTACCCAAGAGATGATAGGTGGTGGAAAAGTCAGGGCCACCCTGATAAACTTGGGGGTACTCATATGCCTCATGCCCACAAGAATGGAGCACTATGGTGAGGGAAACAATAAGAGGGAAACTGAGGCAGTCAACGACATGATTTGTGCTCCTTGTTTTATACTTGATGTTGAGATGGAACTACTGTAGGTATGTGGACCACTTTTGATGGCAGTCGTTCTCCAACTTACCCTATGTTTGTATCAACTATAGACGCTTGTGATCAATGTGGATGATTGTCTCCTTTCCGAGAACATAATTTTTTCATTAACAGTAGGCTTGCACAATGGAATACATTTCTTTTTCATAGGTGGGGTATTTCTAGACAGTATCTGAGAGTGTCTCACTATGGTATACTATTGGATGACCACGCTGAGTGAGAACAATGCGTACAACATAGTCAGAGGCATCAGTCTAAATATTGAACGATTGTTGCAGATCAGTTAAGGAGAGTACTAGAGCTGAGCACAAGCGATGCTTCAGATCATCAAATGATTTTTTTTGTGCCTTCTCCCATACAAAATTTTCCTTGCCATCGCCCTTGGTTACTTGGCTGAGGGCCCATGCAATATGGGAGAATCCCAACATGAACCTTCAGTAGAAGTGGTCAAGTCCCAAGAAGCTGCGAAGCTAGGTTAGTGTGTTCGGGGCTGGCAAGTCACGAATGAATTGGATCTTAGTTGAATCCACATGTACCCCATTCTCATCAACAATTTAGCCCAAGTATTGGACCATGTTCATGCGAAAGGAGAATTTTTCCAAGTTGGCATATAGCTTGTGCCACCACAGAGTGTCCAAAACCTGTTGAATATGTTGCATGTGCTCCTCCCAAGTTTTGTTGAAGATGAGGATGTCATCCAAATATACCACCACAAAAGAGATGGGGAAGGGTCTCAATACATCATCCATCAATCTCATAAAATTTGTTGGTGCATTTGTTAAGCCAAAGGGCATGACCAATCATTCAAAGAGACCTTCTTTAGATTTGAAAGCTATCTTCCATACTTCAGTTGGTTCGATGGGAACCTAGTGGTAGCCAGACTTTAGGTCAATCTTGCTGAAGAAATTTTCCCCCTTGAGTTGGTCAAGAAGGTCATCAATTCTGGGAATTGGGTACCGGTTCCTGACTGTGATTTTGTTTAATGATCTGTAATCAATGCAGAGCCACCAGGTCTCGTCTTTATTCTGCACTAGCATAATCAGGCTTCTACAAGGGGAGGAGATGGGTTGGATGCACCCCTTTTGAAGCAGCTCTTATATCTGGCACTTGATTTCGTCATTTTCCATCAACGAGCGACGGTAGGTTGGTCCATTAAGCAGTGGTGCACCGGGGGTTAGATCAATTTGATGCTTGACTTGGCAGTGCATCGGTACCCTAGTGGGTGAGGAGAATATGTCTCTATACTCTTCCATGTTCCTGTCCACTTTCTTATGCTGCAAAGAGAGGCTCTGTGTAGAGGTGACATATGTGGCAATGACCTTCTTCTTACTGTGAGAATGGATCACAAAGAAGATGAACTTCTTGGTCTATGAAATGACTTTACTTCATTGCTTAGTAGAAATTAAATAAATAGCGGTAGGCGATGCTACCTCTGGTATCCTGTACAATCGTCTACCCAAAGTAATAATAAAAGTATGGGGTCTAGAATCATACACAACATGTCGCTTCCAAAAATATGGCTAGCCTAAAATAACATCACAAACTTCAAGGGGAGAAATATCACACAATACCTTGTCTTAGAAGGGATTGATGTTGTAGGGTAGACGACATTGTTGGCTGACACAGAGATCTCGTCCTTGGCAAAGCTAGCCGATGGTGTAGGGATCAGAGTGTGGTGTTATTGGTAGGTCCATCTGCTTGACGACCTCTGCTAAAATCAGGTTCCTCTGACTGCCGATATTGACAATGAAATGTAGTGGAGTCCCCTTTACCCACGTCTGTGAGTGAAAGAGGCATTCCCCTTCCTTTATTTCTTCTGGTTCGTTTGGATGGACTTTGGTGGTAGCGACAGTGGCACTGGATTCGACATCAGTGATCTGCTTCCCACTTTCTAGATTTGTTTCAGAGTCAAAATCTTCCTCTAACTTAGAATCTTTCAACTCGACCACCAGTGACTGCTTGGAGCGACATTCTTTGGTGTTGTGCCAAGGGATTTTTTGGTATTCACACCACTTTCCTGTGTCCTTATTTGATTTCTCATTACCCTTATTGGGTTGCAGTGTGGACTAGTTGTCCTGAGAGAGACTATGTTTTCTCTGTCCCTTGTTTAGTGGATTGGGACTGCCTTTTCCCTGCTTTAGCTATGAGGAATTTGTAGATCCAAACTCTTGCCCCTTCTGCTTAAATTTCTTCTCAATCTTGACAACATATCTATAAGTCGCACCTAATGATGCGATGTCCAGAAACTCCATTTATGTTTGAATGTATCTGTGGAGACAATTGCAGTATTTGAACACCAAATTTCGTTCAGAGTCTTTGATACCAAATTTGGTGCGCAGAGTATGGAAAATATTGGTGAAATCTAGTACTGTCTGGTCCCTTTCTTGACGCAACGTGGTCCATCTTGTGTACTCGTCCTCGTAGCTTCCAATAGGGTAGTATTTCTCTTTAATGGCATACCTGAAGGAATCCTAGGTGGGGGTGACTACAAATATTGCATATTCTTCTCTAGTCCTTTGGTCAGAGTACGTATCCCATCAGCCCTTAACATGGGGGATGACCTTGAGGAGTGCAAAAGTAATCTTTTCCCTATCAGAAAAATTGTGGACAGAAAAATACCCTTCGAGTAGATTCATCCATTTATTTACAACATCCACATCTATCAGTCCTTCAAATAATGGAATATCAAAATTTACTTGTACCTTGAAGGGGGTTGCGTGGCTGCTTGATGAAGATGTGTCTCCTATGGGAAACCGCCCAAGGATCTGTGCAAAGTTTTCCATCATCTCATTCCTTTGTCATGCAAGGGATTCCTCGAGCAACATTTTAAAAGGATATCCTGCTCCATCATATTTCTTCTCATCCCCCATGAGTTGTGATCGATCTTGCAAAGGCTCGACTGGTTCGAGTCCCATATTTTTGTACCCAGATCTTGTCGGGGACATGCACAAAGAAAAACAAATGAAGAGCAGACCGCTCTGATACCACTGATCCAGATTTATGACCATAATGAAATGAATAACAGATTAAGTACCATAACACAGAGATACAGAGAACAACAACAGATATCCAATGAACAATAACTTCTATTGAATAAATAAAATAGGCTGAATATGTAAAACAACATAACTGAAATAACTTGCTCGAATAGTGGTAGTTATCTTTGAGAAGAGATGTGGCTGATACGTGCATCCGTCTGAGCAGAATGATTACATTGAGGCTCTAGAGGCATTTTTAAAATTACTCATGAATGCCAAAACCCTAGACATCCAAAAACCTAACCCTAGGAGATGAAACACCAAAATTTATGTGGGCCCTGATGGGTAAGTTGGTACCTCAACTTCTCGGGGTCATAACTTTTGTATACGACCTCCGTTTTAGGCACATGATAGCCTTTTGGAAAGGTGTTTTCGAGAACTACACATTATGCCATCAAAATTTGATTCCATCTACATTTTTACTATGGCAAGCCAAAAAAACATTGTTTAGGGCCCCAAAACGACCCTGGAAGTACATAAATATGTACTGACATGAAAACTTCCAAAATAAGCCAGTTGGACTAGGTGAGTGGCCACCAATCTCCACCTGGAAGATGTGTAGGGCTTCAGACAGCCCCGGAAGTGTAGAGCCCACAATTACAAAGAAGTATAGAAGAACGTGTTGAACTAAAAACTGTCAAGAGGAGCCAGTTGAAATAGGTGGGTGACCACCAATATCCACCCGGATCATTTTGAGCCTATCTCATTTTGTACTAAATTATTATCTCACTTTATACTAAATTTCAAACATTAGACTTATTAAATATAATTATATATAGAATTTTAACTTTAGTAGGAATACTATAAAGTAGTTGGTATTTAACTATGAGAAATTGTTAGAATCATTCAAAAGCAAAGAGAATCATGTAATATTTATTTGTTTTTTAATTTAATTTTTATTTTCATTCTTTTAGTTTTAGTTTTAAATATTTTCATAAAAATATGTTTTTATTTTAATTTTTCTTTCCACTTTTAAAATTTATCATAAAATTAGTTGTACTAATTCTAAATTTATAAAATAATAAAAATTATGATTTAAAAAAACACAAATAGTTTAAAGATATGTTTATCTCTTAAAATATATTTTTTGTTTTAGTTATATAGAGTTACAAATTGTATTAGTTTCATATGAACACTAAGTTTGTATGCATAGTATTCTGGGACTTGGATAACCAATAATAGAAACCAACCCAAGCCTCAACGTAGTTCAAAATGCAAGCATCCCCGGAGGGGCCAAAATGTTGTAGATGTTATATAAAAGTTCTAGAAATATAATAGACTATAGGAAACAAAAATAAATTAAAATTAGAAAATGAGACTGCAGGGTTTTGATGTAAAACCATGACTTACTAGGAGCTTGTCCTTGTCCTTTCCATTAGGTGGGATGACTGAGCAGCCTAGCTGCAAACGGATAGGAATATCTAGGATGACCATGACTTGGGTGGCCATATCCTGGGAATTCTGTTGATGGACAAAGTGTAAGAATAAATCCAACAACAATGTTATCTTAGTATCCAATTGCTCAACCTTGAACTTTAAGTCTGCAACTTCCCCTCTGACCTTGAAGATGAGATGCATCTGTTCCTCCACCAGGTGAAATTCCTTGGACTCTTCACAATGATGGTTGTCCTTGGGATGATTCTTCTGGGGACGTATGGGAGGATGGCCTTCCTTTTTTAATGAAACCTCACCAATGACTTCGCACTGAGCCTAGACTCCTCCCTTAGGCACATCCTCTTCATCAAAACATTCCACTCGACATCCCCAAACAAGGGCATCATCCAGACTAGACCACATGGATAGCTTTGTTGGTTCCCCACTCTTAACAATACCACGAGTTGGAATAACAATGGTTGTCTCCATTTCTTCCATAAACGAAGCTAGACCCCCATGTCGAGTGCCACTCCTCCATGGAGATCCACGACCTCGATGAACTCTTCACGTTCCATTACCCTCAACATCCTAAGAGGGAGAGTGCTAGCGATGCAGGTCAGGATGGCTGAGGATCTGACCACAACCTTCCAACAGAGCCTGAGTGGATTATGCTTATGGGGTAAGGCAACACTAAAAATCTGTTCACAAGAGATTCCCACCAACATTTCGGTCATGCCCACCATTAATTGCACATTTAAGATACTAAATTATCTAAAACCCCTGTGATGATTACCATGCTCGTCGACTATACCAAGTTTCAGATCCATAGCTCTCTCCACACTCTCCAAATTACAAATTAACTTAATGTTCTAGCCTTGGTAGAGATGGAGCTTGTTGTCTAGGTGTCTACCTTGAAATTTGAGCTGACGGGTGGCATGATGCGCTTTTCCCAAGTGTTTCCACATTATGACTGCCATAACACCCCATCCGAGGGTTTTAGTTTGATATATTAATTACATTTAATAATATAATTAAATAATCAATATTTCATTAACATTATCTCTTTAAGCGAAGGACTTGTTTTCTTTTCTTTTCAATACATTTTCACATTAATACATTATTATTTTTATATATTTATATTTAGATCATATTTAAGCGATATCTACATAAAACTAATCACAAAGTTTTTTAATAACATCATGATTTCACATATTATAGTGTTTTTATTCGTGCTATTATGTAATGTACCCAATACTTTTTGTACTATGATGAGGATATGAAGTACTTCTTAAAACCATCTAATTTCACACTAATTATATGTTAAATATTAACTAATTCACATTTGTAGGCAATTTATGCAACATAAAGAAACTATTCAATTATTCATGAGACCATAACTTATAAATGCAATCTACTACACACAATTAGATCTGAACAAACTATAAACTAATTTAATTCATAACATGAATAATAATAATTCAATACTCATCAACAAACTAAGAACACTTATCTTATGGAAGTATTTTACTAACTAGCTATAGAAGAAGGACGTTCCACCCAACCATAGGCTCTCTATTGCACTTAATTTCTTTGCAATAAAGGCCACCCCCAAGTAGATTCTATGAATCCACAAGGATGAATCTACCTATGATTGGCTCTATCTCTCTTTACATAACCCAATTCCTAGAATTCACAATCTATTAACCCCTACAACTATCCCAAACCACCAACTCTTTTTTCTCTCAAACTGTGCAACCTAAGGAATGTGAACCCCTTCTCTACTATGCAGTCCCTTAGGCTATCCCACTTCCTTTGAGACCTCCAACACAAATTGGATGCAAAATATTACTATTGGGATTCTAGGGATTATCAATTGTAATTAATTTTCCTCAATAACAATAATTTCCCTTACACAAAATCATAATTCCCTCATAGCAATTTTCCTTACACAAAATCATAATTCCCTCATAGTTTCTTGGAAATAGTTTTCCAAAATTTCAATATAGCAATTATACGATAGCTTAAGCTTAGAGAGAAAAACCCAAGGAAGAATGAACATGAATAATGCCTTGAATGCCTAAAATTGTGGAGTATATCTACATGCTAATGATAAACTAGATGTATTTATGGGAAGTAAATGTATCCCCTCTATTATAACTAATCACAAGCATTAAAGAATACTAATAAAGCATACTTAAGGACTTGGGCTTATGAATAAATTAGTATTATCTTCATTTATCCCTCTTGAGCTCCCAAGCCCCCTTTCTTTCTACTATTGTCGAGTCATAACCCCCCATTCTTTTGTCCTTCTCTTTTTGCAACCTGTGATGTATTTTTTTTATCACTCAGTGTACAATTTTACATATTACATCATTCATATTTTAACTATTCATGATATACATACACAATATTGATACATAAATCAAAACTAAGGTATTACATATGATGATGAATAGTTATAAAGCAGTTCAAGAGGGGGGATAGGGTGGGAGATAGAGAGTGTGGGAAGAACATGCCTTGAGTGATGCTATGTGGTTGGTTTAGTTCTAGAGCATTTCTCTAAGGGAAATGGATACTCTTTCCTTTGGTGGGACTCTTATATTCATGACCTTTGGGGGGATAAGGGGAGATCCCTAACCTTTGAGGAGACATAGACCTTTGTCTTTCCTTACCTTACTTTAAAGGAAGGGTATTCCTTATCTATCTAGTTATTCTACCTATCTAATTTTATTAATTTACAAACATTTTATATATTTTAATTAATTAATTTGAAAAAATCAAAATTTAACAACTTTTTAACCTAATAAATATTTAAATTTGTAAATTTTATTTTTATTAATATTAAATATTAAAAAAAAAACATAAATCACATTTAAAAAAATAAAAAATAAAAAAATATATATAAAATCTTTTTCAATAAAATTACATCTTTAAAATGATTATGATTAAAAAAAATAAAATATGAATGATATATTTACTTTCTTTATAATCATTACCTTATTAATGACATCTTTTTCTTTAACTTCATCTTATCCTCTACTTTCGTCTTTTTCATGAAAATGTGTTTCTTAAAGTCTTAACATAACCTTATGAATAATCTTTATTATGAAAGTCTAACAGAACCTTATCAATAGCGTCCTTTGCTTTTACTTTATTCTTAAGGTCCAACATAACCTTACCACTAACTTTTTCCAATATCTAATTCCATCTAATCCCATCTAATCACCTTCCTTTTGCGTTTTTTTAACATCTAATCCCATTCCTACTATGTTTTTACTTTTGTTTTCTTTTATTTTGAAGATTAACAATAAAGTTTATGAACATCTAATTTTAATTTACTTTCACTGTTTTCCTAATTACTTTAACCTTTTCTTACACTTACATATTATTATCAAAGTCCAAACATCTACATGTTTCTCCGTATAAATTTATCAATATGTTTCCTAAAATATCTATTTTCATTCTTTCACTTTTATTTTTATTTTTTACTTTTACACAGATTTAACAATAAAATTTCATAACATTTAATTTCATCTTATTTTCTATTTTTATTTTTTTCCTAAATATATCTTCTTGATATGTTAATTATGTTAAAAAGTTACACATAAAATTTATAATATAATTAAATATAAATGATTACATTTTATATTATTTTAATTAAATAATCAATATGGGTTTAACACAAGGAAAATAATTTTTTGTTTTTATTTTTGAATATGATAATGATGATGATGATTAATGTCCACTGAGATCGAATTGGTCTATTAGACTTTAAGAAGGTAAGGGATTACCTGCAATTCTTTAGAATTTTGTTTCTGTGCTTGAAAAGAATTAAGGGAAGCTTTCCAAAATCACCATAGTTTTGTTAAGTTAAAAGGTTTGGAAGGTTGTTAGTGTGACAAATATTTTGAAATTGAGATCTAATCTGGGTATACACTGGAAAATATAAGAGAAAATGTTTTTCATCTTCAACCCTCTTAGTGTCACCAAGATGACACACTCTTTCATCCCAAGGCATTTTAGGAATTGACCAACGCCCAGTTTCACTATGGAGCTCATGAGAGATTGTTCTTATTTTAGAAATTCTTATTTTTTCTTTGCACTTGTCAAAACATAGAGATATTTTTGATCTTCTAGTTTAGGGTTGATTACCTCCTTATAATACCTTAATTTTCTTTTTTCCTCTAACTCTTTATCACACCACATTTTCTACTTAAATTTTGATTTAATAATATTTTTAATAGTTTCCTTATTTTACAAAATGGTCTCTTCCATGATTCCCCAATGGATTAGCCAAGACTGGGCATCTTTATGCCATCCACACTTGAGTCGAAGGTGGTTATGGATGAGTTTGAAGCAATTTTAGGAAGCCTCTTGTCTTCCATGTTTTTTAACTTGTTCTTATACATTAGGTCTCCAGACATAGCCATGCTCTCAATGGGGGAAAGACTTGCCTCTAAGAGGAGGATATGATAGGGTGCGTTTCCTTTCATTTTGAGATTAAAGGTTATAAAATTCTTTTGGATTTGTTCTATCTTTCTCCATGATTCTCGAAAGATATTGCATCTTCAAACTTCACATCCATATAGAATAACATGAGTAACAAGAGTCTCAAAGAGGAGTTTTTTCTTATCCCATATCCAAAGGTCGACTGATTTACAATTGTTTTAAAGCCCTAATAAGATTTTCATCCTCCATTTATCCTTTTCTCAATACTATAATTCTAGTTGAGTTTGTGGTGAATATTGATTCCAAGATATTTGTATGAAGTCACTTCATCCAAGTTGTTGCTTCCATATACAGAAGTATCATAAGTGATCTTATTGGATTTAATGATCATGACTTTTATTTTATCAGTATTAACATACCCATATGAGAGCTAAAATCCTTGAGTAATTTAAGTTTCTTTCCAAGATCGTGGGGACCCCTTGCCATAAGAACAATATCATCAACATAAAGAAGAAGATTGATGACTATACCATTGAATATTGAAGACTATACATTAATAAATAAATAATAATAATAATAATAATAATAATAATTATTATTATTATTATACACACATTGTAAGTGATCCCGACATAAAACTAATAATAAAGTTTTTTAATAACATTAAGATTTCACATATCATAAGGTACTTCTTGAAACCACCTAAATTCACACTAAAGATTTTTTCTCATATGCCATATCTCATTGTTATTTTATTAACTAATTCACATTTGCAGGCATGACAATATAGATTTATGCAACATAAATAAACCATTTGATTGTCCATGAAACCATAAATTATAAATGCAATCTAATACACACAATCAGAACTGAACAAATTAGAAACTAATTCAATTCGTAACAAGAATAATAATAATTCAACATATTCACCAAAAAACTAAGAACACTTAACTTATGGAAATATTTCACCAACTCGTTGTACAAGAAGGATGTTCCACCCAATCATAGGCTCTCTATTGCACTTAATCTGTCTACAATAGAGGCTACCTCCAACCTGAGGCTATGAATCCACAACAATGAATTTACCTATGGTTGGCTCTAGCTCTCTTCACATAACCCAATTCCTAGAATTCATAGTCTATTCTCTTCAACCCTCTTAGTGTCACAAAGGAGACACACTTTTTCATCCCAATTAATTTTAGGAATTGACCACACCTAGTTTCACTATGGAGCTCATGAGAGTTTGTTCTTATTTTAGCAATTCTTATTTTTTTCTTTACACTTTTCAAAACAAAGAGATATTTTTTATTTTCTAGATTAGGGTTGATTACCTCCTTATAATACCTTAATTTTCTCTTTTCCTCTCACTCTTTATCACACCACATTTTCTCCTTAAATTTTTATTTAATAATATTTTTAATTGTAATACCCTAGGTCGAACCCCAACTGTACATATGAATGTAAATGTAATTATACATATAAACTAGTGAGTTGATGATACAAGATCTTTGGTTTGGTTTTGCACGCATTGAGTCAGTGTGCGAGAATCTCATACCAAAGAAGTGTGCACATTTTATAATGTATCACTAGTTTGTGTACACTAAAGGAAGGGTGCACACCATCCTGAGTTTGTGTACAATGGAGTAAGTGCACGGTTTTAAGACTAGTGTGCCTTTGCATATATGTATTTTGAGGCTAGATTTCCTATGTGGTTATCAGGCGATATAGACATATGTTAAATGGCTAGTGAGTCATCATTGTAATATGTAATCACATGCAAATATTAATGAAAACACATCATTGCTGCAGACCAACTATGTAAAAGAGTATGGGGTCCACTATATAGGGAAAGGGGGATATGAGTTAAGGATAAGAGGCTAAGCTAAGGGGGATTAAGCCCAAAGGAATATTATATTAATATTCGTTAAAGTATAAAGTATGGATAATTATTTTATCCTAAGTTATAAGGATGGGGACAAGTGGGCCCAAGGTAGTTCTCAACATGACAAGTGTTAAGTTGGGAACATGTATACATAAAGTTTGGACTTAGTTCATTTTACTATCATTCTATCATCATTTCCTTCACTCACTTAGTTGTCACCCATACCCTATTGTTACTATACCTATACCTGTACCTGTACCCCGGTTATCATTGGAGTTGGACTGAAGAAGCAGGTCGTCAGGCCCATAGGATATTGAAGAGGCAGGTTCTCAGGCCTGTGAGCATTCTCTCTAGGTGAGAGAATTATTTGGAATTGATTCCTAAAGGTGAAAAACTACATCTATAGGGATCTTAGACTTTCTGACCGACCTGTTGTTGAAGTCCCAGAAAGGAAGTGGGGCAGCCGAGGGACTGTTGAGCAGAGAAGGGGCACACTTCCTAGGGTGGGACAGGCATGTTGGGAATGAGGGACCATATGCTGTTAGTTTGAGTTAGGACCTGTGACTGAGTTTCCTATTGTTTGAGATACCCTAGACTAGGTAGGAATACTTTACCCAAGTGAAGTTTAGCCTCAGCTTGGGGGTGACCCACTGCTGAGAGTTATGTGTAGTGCGGTCTAAGGCTGGGAGGAACGTGGAAGGTTGTCATGCACTTGGTGTTATTTTAATCAAAGATAAGTGTCAATTGTGTGTTAATTCATGTGTTTCATTAATAGTTATGCATTTTTTTCATGGGTTTTTCCTGTGTATGTTGCACGCGTATTTATGTTATTATTTTGTATGAATCTGTACATTTGCAGAGTATTTTTATGATTAAAATTAGTATCAGAGTTTGAATTTTTAAGTGGCATAGCCCAGTAGGTCAATGTGGATGCTACATTAATAGTATCCTTATTATGCAAAATGGTATCTTCCATGATTACCCAATGGCTTAGCCAAGACTAGGCATCTTTATGCCATCCCCACTTAAGTCAAAGGTGGTTATAGCTGGAGTTCAAAGCAATTTTAGGAAGCCTCTTGTCTTCCATGTTTTTTAACTTGTTCTTATACATTAGGTATCTAGTCATAGCCATGCTCTCAATGGGGGAAAGTCTTGCCTCTAAGAGGAGGATATGATAGGGTTCATTTCCTTTAATTTTGAGATTAAAGGTTATAAAATTCCTTTGGATGTGTTCTATCTTTCTCCATGATTCTCAAGAGATATTGCATCCCCAAAATTCACATCCATATAGAATAACAAGAATAACAAGAGTCTCAAAGAGGAGTTTTTTCTTATCCCATATCCACAGATCGACTAATTTACAATTGTTTTCAAGCCCCTAATAAGATTTCCATCCTCCATTTATCCTTTTCTCAATACTACAATTCCAGTTGAGTTTGTGGTGAATATCGATTCCAAGATATTTGTATGAAGTCACTTCCTCCAAGTTGTTGTCATATACAAAAGTATCATAAGTGATCTTATTGGATTTAATGATCATGAATTTTGTTTTGTTAGTATTAACAGTCATACCCATATGAGAGAAAAATCCTTGATGATTCTTAATTTCTTTCCAAGATCGTGAGGACCCCTCACCATACGAATGATATCATCAACATAATGAAGAAGATTGATGACTATACATTAATAAACTATTATTATTATTATTATTATATACACATACACAAGCGATCCCTACTTAAAACTAATAAAAAAGTTTTATAATAAAATTTTGATTTGACATATCATAAGGTACTTATTGAAACCACCTAAATTCACACTAAATATTTTTGCTCATAAACTATATCTCATTGTTCATTTATTAACTAATTCGCATTTGCATTCATGGAAATATAGATTTATGCAACATAATGAAACCATTTGATTGTCCATGAGACAATAAATTATAAATGAAATCTAATACACACAATCAGAACTAAACAAACTAGAAATTGATTCAATTCATAAAAAGAATAATAATAATAATTCACCATATTCATCAACAAACTAATAACACTTATCTTATAGAAATATTTCACCAACTCGTTGTATAAGAAGGATGTTCCACCCAACCATAGGCTTTCTATTTCACTTAATCTCTCTATAACAGAGGCCACCTCCAAGGTGAGGCTATGAATCCACAACAATGAATTTACCTATGGTTGGCTCTAGCTCTCTTCACATAGCCCAATTCCTAGACTTCACATTTTGTTAACCCCTATAGATATCCCAAGTCACCATCCCTCTTTCCTCTCAACCTTAAAAACTATACGAATGGGATCCCCTTCCATTCAATGCGATTCCTCAGGTTATCCTACTTACCTCTAGTGATCCAACATAGACTGGTCAGAAGATCTCACCACTAGGATTCCAAGGATTAACAATTGTAATTAATTTTCCTCAATAACAACAATTTCTCTTACACAGTCATAATTCCCTCATAGTTTCACGACGAAAATTTTCCATAATTTTATTGTAGTAGTAATATGGAAGATTAGGCTTAGAGAGAAAAAACAAAGGAAGAATGAATGTGAATAATGGCTTGCATGCCCACAATCATGGAGTATATTTGCATACTAATGAGAAACACGTGTCTTCATGGAAAGTACATGTATCCCCTATATTAGAAATAATTACAAGGATTAAGGAACACTAATTAAAAAGAGTCAAATTATTTAGGCTTATCAATAAATTAATATTATCTTCCCTTAGCCTCCTTGAGGCCCCTAAACCCCCTTTCTCTCCCCTCTTGTGGATTCATAGTCTTGCATTATTTTTTCCTTCTCTTTTTGCATCATGTGATGTATCTATGTATTATCATTAAATGTAAAATTTTACATATGACATTATTCGTCTTTTATCCATTCACCATATACATACACAATATTGATATGTGAATGAAAACTGGGGTATTACATATTAGGATGGAATAGCTCTAGAGAAATTTAGGAGGAAATATAGGGTGGGAGATAGAGGGTGTTGGGAGAACCTACCCCAATTAATTCTATATGGATGGTCCAATTCTCTATAATTTATCTAGAGGAAATGGATACTCATTCCTTTGAGAATACTCCTTATTCTAATAAGACTCATGTATTCTCGACCTTTAAGAAGATAAGAGGAAATGCCTAAACTTTAGGGAGACATAGATATTAGTCTTTCCTTACCTTACCTTTGAGGTAGGGTATTCCTTATCTATCAAGTTCCTCCACATATCTAATTTTATTAATTTACAAACATTTTTGTATTTTTAATTAATTATTTTGAAAAATCAAAAATTTAAAAAATTATTTTAACCAGTAAACATCTAAAATTTTCAAATTTATTTTTATCAATATTACATGTTAAGGATAAATATGAATAATAAACACAAAATTGAATTAAAAATGAGAATTAAAAAATATTAAATTAAAAAAAAACCACATTTTTAATAGGTTTGTACTTCAAAGATTATAACAATATGCATGATATAATTACCTCCCTTTATATTCATTCAAAAGCAAATGGAATATTGTAATAATTTTTCTTTTGGGCCATCTCACGTTTTACTAAATTTGAAACATTAAATGTATTTAATATAGAATTTGAAATTAAATAAGAATATAATAAAGTATATGGTATTTAATATGAAAAAATTGTGATGTAATAAAGAATTATATAATTACCGTTCTTTATAGTCATTCAAAAGAAATGGAATATTGTAATATTTTTTCTTTTGGGATATCTCATTTTTTACTAAATTTGAAGTATTAAATGTATTTAATATAGAATTTTAAATTAAATAAGAATATAATAAAGTATATGGTATTTAATATGAAAAAATTGTGATGTAATAAACAATTAGAGGATATGAGAAATAACGATATTATAAAGAGGTCATTAACTCTAGTATATATAAAAAAATATCTCTCTTATAAACAATATAAATAATAAAATCAACATTGTTAAAATAAGAATGAACTCTCATTATCTTCACAGTGAAACAAAGAGTTGGGAAATTCCTACAATGTTACAGGATGAAAAAAATGATCATCGTTGTGATAATAAGAAGGTGGAAGATGAAAATCACTTTCTCTTAAAATGTATTGTAACAATACTAAGCTTCCTAAACTTTTAGCTCATCAAAATTATGGATGTTTAGGAAATCCTCACTCCAATCTTTTTGAGAATACAAATAAAATTCTAAAGCAAACCAATTAATTCCTTACTTTTTTTTTTTCGACAAACATGGTATTTCCCCATAGGTCGAATACCTTAAGAAATCAATGACACAAATAGATCAAAGATTAGTACACTAGTGTATTAAGTGGTTAAGACCCTCAAAGAGGGAACGATCCATGATCCTAGCCAATGTGGTCACTTGAGGAAATTTATTAATGCAAAAGAAAATAAATTTACATATGAGTTTCTCACAATGACCCTATCTGATTATTGCAGTGCTCTTGTGTGGTGTATGAGTTAATGAATTCTTGGATAAGAGCGGAAACAAAGCTAATATCTTGCTTAAATAGTTTCTTGGTGGTAGTTCGACCAATACCCATGGATATGCAATTCCCAAAATACGTTGGAGGTAAGGGAGGTTTTACCCGGTCTCTACCATCAACTGCCAATTCAATTCAATTCAATTTTTTGATTTAATTTTTATTTTTAAATATTTTCATAAAAATATGTTTTTATTTTAATTTTTCTTTCCACTCTTAAAATCTATCATAAAATTAGTTGTACTAATTCTAAATTTATAAAATAGAATTATAAAATAATAAAAATTATGATTAAAAAAAACATGATTAGTTTAAAGATATGTTTATCTTTTAAAATATATATTTGCTTTAGTTATATAGAGTTAGAAATTGTATTAGATTCATATGAACATTGAGTTTATGTGCATAGTTTTCTGGGACTTGCCAATAATAGAAACCAACCCAAGCCTCAACGTAGTTCAAAATGAAAGCATCTCCAAAGGGGCCAAAATGCTACAAATGTTCTGTAAAAGTTCTAGAAATATAGTAGACTATAGGCAACATAATTAAATTAAAATAAAAAACTAATATTGTAGGGTTTTGGTGTAAAACCATGACTTGCTAGGAGCTTGTCCTTGTCCTTTCCATTAGGTGTGATGATCGAGCGCCTAGTTTCAAAGGGATAGGAATATCTGGGATGACCACGGCTTGGGTGTCCATATCCTGGGCATTATGATGATGCACAAAGATTAAGAATAAATCCAACAACAATGTTAGCTTAGTATCCAACTGCTCAACCTTGAAATTTAAGTCTGCAACTTCCCCTCTAACCTCGAAGATGAGTTGGATCTGCTCCTCCACCTGGAAAAATTCCTTGGACTATTCGACTCTTCGTAGTGATGGTTGTCCTTGGGCTGATTCTTCCGGGGACGTATGGGAGGATGGCCTTCCTTTTTTATTGAAACCTCACCAATGAAATCACATCGAGCCTCGAATCCTCCCTTAGGCACATCCTCTTCATCGAACCATTCCACTTTACATCCCCAAATAGGGGCGTCATCTAGACTAGACTGCGTGGCTAGCTCTATTGGTTCCCTGCTCTCAATTTCACCACGAGTTGGCATAACAATGGGTGTCTTCTCCATTTCTTCCACATACTGAGCCAGACCCCAATGTTGAGAACCAATCCTCGATGGAGATCCCCGACCTCGGCGAAATCTTCCCCATTCCCTTACCCTCAACATCCTAAGAGGGAGAGTGCTAGCGATGCAGGTCAAGATGGCTAAGGATTTGACCGCAACCTTTCAACATAGCCTGAGTGGATTATGATTATGGCGTAATCCATCACTAAAAATATGTTTGCAGGAGATTGCTACCATCATTTCCTTCATTCCCACCATTAATTGCACATTTAACATACTAACTGATCGAAAAACCCTACGATGATTACCCTGCTCGTCGACTGTACCAGGTCTCAGAGCCATAGCTCTCTCCACACTCTCCAAACTGAAAATCAACTTAATGTCCCAACTTTGGTAGAGATGGAGTTTGTCGTCCACGCATTTGCCTTGAAATTTGAGTTGACGAGTGGCAGGACACACTTTTCCCAAGTGTTTCCACATTATGACTGCCATAACAAACCATTTGGGGGTTTAGTTTGATATATTAATTACATTTAATAATATAATTAAATAATCAATATTTCATTAACATTATCTCTTTAAATGAAGGATTTTTTTTCTTTTCTTTTCAATACATTTTCACATTAATAAATTATTATTTTTATATATTTATATTTAGATCATATTTAAGCGATATCTACATCAAACTAATCATAAAATTTTGTAATAACATCATGATTTCACATATTATGGTGTTTTTATTCGTGTTATGATGTAATGTACCCAATACCTTTTGTACTATGATGAGGATATGGAGTACTTCTTAAAACCATATAATTTTACATTAATTGTATGTTTTGTTATTAACTAATTCACATTTGTAGGCAATTTATGCAACATAAAGAAACCATCAAATTATCCATGAGACCATAACTTATAAATACAATCTACTACACATAAGTTGAACAAACTATAAACTAATTTAATTCATAACACGAATAATAATAATTCAATACTCATCAATAAACTAAGAACACTTATCTTATGGAAGTATTTCACTAACTAGCTATGGAAGAAGGACGTTCCACCCAACCATAGGTTGTCTATTGCACTTAATTTATTTGCAATAAAGGTCACCCCCAAGTTGAGTCTATGAATCCACAAGGATAAATCTACCTATGACTGGCTCTAGCTCTCTTCACACAACCTAATTCCTAGAATTCACAATCTATTAACCCCTACAAATATCCCAAACTACCAACTCTCTTTTCCCTCAAACTATGCAACCTAAGGAATGGGAACCCATTCTCTACTATGCGGTCCCTTAGGCTATCCCACTTCCCCTGAGGCATCCAACACAATCTGGATGTGAAATCTTACTATTGGTATTCAAGGGATTATCAATTGTAATTAATTTTCCTCAATAACAACAATTTCCCTTTCACAAAATCATAATTCCCTCATAGCAATTTTCCTTACATAAAATCATAATTCCCTCATGGCAATTTCCCTTACACAAAATCATAATTCCCTCATAGTTTCATGGCAATAGTTTTCTAGAATTTTAATATAGCAGTTATACGATATCTTAAGCTTAGAGAGAAAAACCAAGGAAGAATGAACGTGAATACTACCTTGCATGCCCAAAATCGTGGAGTATATCTGCATGCTAATGAGAAACTAGATGTCTTTATGAGAAGTAAATGTATCCCCTCTATTATAACTAATCACAAGCATTAAAGAATACTAATAAAGCATAGTTAAGGACTTGGGCTTATCAATAAAATATTGTTATATTCATTTATCCCTTTTAAGCCCCCAAGACCCCTTTCTTTCTATTCTTGTGTAGTCATAACCCCCCATTCGTTTGTCCTTCTCCTTTTACAACATGTGATGTAGTTTTTTATTATCACCCAATGTACAAATTTACATATTACATCATTCATCTTTTAACTATTCATGATATACATACACAATATTGATATGAGAATCAAAACTAGGGTTTTACATGTGAGGATGGAATAATTATAGAGCAGTCCAGGAGGGGGGATAGGGTGGGAGATAGAGAGTGTGAAAAGAACATGCCTTGAGTGATGCTATGTGGTTGGTCTAGTTCTACAAAATTTATATAGGGGAAATGGATACTCCTTCCTTTAGTGAGACTCTTGTAT